>OY987255.1:29522925-29567261 GCA_963920725.1 Rhamphomyia laevipes
CTCCTAAATTATTATATTATATTTTAATTATTTTTCCAATTTGTTAATAAATATTATATATGCTTTTGTATTTTTAATAAAATTTTTTCACCTTTCAATTATAAGCTATATAAAAAAAATCGAATTGTTTTCTATATAAGCAATGTTGATTTTTTTGTTGTATTTTGGTTTTAAAAATAGATTTATATTTTGTAATTACAAGAAAAAAAAATATTTATTTTATAACATAATATTTATATACAAAATATATTAATTCTTGTAAAATGCAATTATCTATATTTGTATTTGTTTGAAAATAAATTTCTTATGTATACTTTTTTTATTATAATAATTTGATCGAACTTGTTATGTGACGCGCTCTCAGCTGACTGAAATCAGAAATTGTTTCTATTTGTTTTGAAATTTTTGTTTGTTTGGATACAAATACAACTACAACAATACAACAAACAACAAAAACAATATGAAAAGAAAACAACAAAAATTCTCATTTCACCAAACAATTTTCATTCTCATCATCTCACCACACCAGTTATCACCGTTATCAGCTGATTGTTCTGTTTGTGCTGCTAATAAAAAAAAGGAGAAATTTGAAAATGTAAGTATGTATAACAATCAAAATATACCTCTAGACAAAACCTACACTATTTTACAAGCCGAGAAATAAGATTTCACACTAACCCATGCGCGCAAAATTTAGTCAGTTTTTTTTACAAAAATTTTATATGTTGATATGAAAATTTTGTATTGAAATGAAAACTCATGTTATTTATATTTTATAACAAATATATATCTTTTTTATTTACAATTTTTGTTAACAATATTATAATAATATAAAATATAATAATAATAAAATCCCGCGCCACCTTTGTGATACGTTTAAAATGTTCGTTAAGTATCTGAAAATAAAATTATATATTAAATTTTAATAAGTTATCAATTCAATTGCTAATACGTTTAAAATGCCCCTTTTACCAAACCTAATTGGCAGTGTGAAATTTGTGTCAATATCCAACAAATATAACCAATATTATCTTGTGAAGTATCCTGAAAATATGTTTAATATTAATTTGGTTTTTGCTGAGAAAAAATGAAAAATCTGTGCTGCGAATAAGTCACACAATTGCATTTTAAAGTAGATTAAGTGTAATTTGTTTAAAAAGAATTATTTGTTTAAACAAAATACTTAATCTACTCTATATAATTTTTTAATTAAATTCAATATTCCTTCAATATTTTCTGCAGAATATTTTCTTATTAAATAATTTTCATTTTTCTCATTAATAATTTTTAAAATTGTATTTATTTTTTGTTTCTGATTAATTGATTTAATTAATTCATCAAAATCAATTAATTGTAAAATAGATTTTTTAGATTGAAAACATTCAATTAAATTTTTATATAAATTTAATATAATAATTTCTAAAACTTCATGATTTTCTAGAAAAATAATCAAATCTTTTACATCATTGTTTTTAATACTATCCAAAATAATCAATTCACAAATTTCATATTTCTGTTGCCTTGTTAAATATTTGATTAACCAATTATTTGTAGGATCTATAAAAATTATCATCCACATCCATAGTATTTGTTAATAAGAAATTCTTTATATTTAATTTATTATTTTTATCTTCATGCAGTAAATCTGGTTGTTGAAATATCAATTTCGTTTTAGTTTTTTGTAAAAATATACGATTCATATTTATTTTACATTCTTTTTTATCGAAATTTACAACTCTCTGTTCAATTAAAATCCATTCTTCTGCTGTCAAATAATTATGAATAGATTTTGTGGAAAATTGTGAATGATCAATTTTTAATGAATCTGGTGAATAATACCATAAAATTAAATCACAATATCCACTATAATATGAAATTTCTAAAAACGCATTCATAATACGTTTATTATGCTCCAAATTTAAAATAGTTTGTCCAAAAGTTTTTAATAAATTTGATGTTAATGTACGATTTTCATTTATTTCATTTGTAAATTTATCAGCTTGTTCAATTAAACGTGTTCCAAAGAAATATTGACACAATAATGATGCATTAAAATCAATTAGAAATAATGAATTTTCATTTAATTCAGTGGATTGTTTAATAAATGTTTGTAAGGTTTCAATATGTTCCATCATAGTATAAATTAAGGTTTTCCAAACAACTAATAATGGTTTCGACATTAAAGTTGATATAAATTAGGAAAATGCTCTACCAATATTCTTTGAATCCCACGCAAATGTGATATAAGGAAAATTTATTACATTTTTTGAATTAATTACGTTCTCGTCAGCAAATATTTGTGTATTTATATTTAAGTTATTTAACATAATTTTTAAATATAAATTAATTTCATCATCTGTATTTACAATTTTAAGTATATTTAATTTTAAATACCTCATTTCCATATTCACAGATCTAACAAAAAAACTTATCTTTAAAAAAAATGCACTTAATTATGTACACCTAGGTAATTTAAATTGCTTTTAGCACACTTATTGATTATTAAAAATTAAATTATTATTTAAAACTATCAAAATATATAGTTTGTTTTTATTTACAAAAAAGAAAATATGAATTATTTTTTTTTTTAGGTTAGAATTTGTGCTAATTTTTATCACACAAATTACACTAGAAATACACAATGCCCGCACAATTTTTTTAGATTAATTTTATCTACTATTATTAAATAACACTTTTAACTACTTTTAGTAGGTATTTAACAATTATTAATTACCTATTATATTTAACTTTTTCTTCCGAACTTTCAGCGCTTGGTATTACCGGCATTTAATTTTGACGTATAATATTATAATTTCTCTGACTACAAATTTTTGCGCATGTATTGTAATGACACGGCTTTTAGTAGTGTAGGTTCTGCTGTAGATATCTAGATGAATTTCCGATTTGTTTTTGTTTTGTATAAATGTATGTATGTAAATTAGATATTATTACAGATATATATTAAAGCGATATGTAGAGTAGTTATATCAGATTATGTTGTTACCTGTTTACTTGGGGAGCACCTCCGGCCATGACGATTTTGGCGCCTGGTGCAGTTTTCTAAAATAGCGCCCCAAAAAATAAAAAAGGTCTGTTGTCGTAAGTAATCCGTTTACACATCACCCAGGAGGTAGGATTTGCAATGCGTTTTTTTACCGATTTTTAAATATCCCATGATATTTTTCTTTTCCATATTAACTATGCACAGTTTCAAATACTGTCCAACGACAAAAATTTTTATATTTTACCTTTTTAAGGCTTCCCCAAATCGGTGCGTTTTTTTTTTGCGGCAGCGGCGCGTATAAAAAACCGCGCGAATTTCGCATAGTAGGCCACACCGAAGCGGCGAAAATTCGCTCTTAAACTTCAAAAAAATATGTCATAATCTCAAAGAAAATTAAAAAAATATTTCTTTAATCTTTACATCGAAGTGTGTTGTGGTTTTTTTTAAAAAATATTAATATTAAGGGATGCATTTTTCGTTACGGCAAATTAGGTGTTTTCAACGACAAATTGTGTAATTGAACGGCAAATTGTGTAATTGAACGGTAAATTTTGTAATTGAACGGCAAATTGTGTAATTGAACGGTAAATTTTGTAATTGAACGGCAAATTGTGTAATTGAACGGCAAATTGTGTAATTGAACGGCAAAATATGTAGCGTATACTAATATTAAATAAATAAATATACCTTGTTCTTGTAGTATAATGGAAAAAGAATAATACCCTTGTTCTTGTAGTATAATGGAAAAGGGAATAATATTTCTGGAAGACTATAATGTGAAAAATTGTCGTGCAAACTTCTAATATTGTCGGGTTGGATACATATTCTGCTGTGCAACAATTGTCGTTACGTATACCTAATTTGTCGTGCTGAAATATATTCCCCTAATATTAATAAAAAATATTTTTGACATTTGTTGCGATTCTCACAAAAAAACGCTGCCTACCGCGTTTTTTATGCGGAAAAAATTTGTATGAAAAAAAACACTTAAAACCGCGCGGAAATCGCGTTGGTGCGGGCACATTCATAAGCCGCCATGTAATTAAATTTTGCAGCAAAAAATCGCGCCGCTGCCGCAAAAAAAACGCCCGGTTTGGGGTAGCCTTAAAATATATTTTTACACAGTGAAAAAAAAGTATTTCTACAAAATTTCGGTAAAAAAAATTTTTGAATTTTTTTTTTATCAGATTTTAGCACCCCCGCCCCGCAAGCTGTTCATACTGTTCCCAGGAAGCGCCGGCCCTGGGGGGAGGGGTGGTCAATGGAATATCCAAATTTTCAATACGATAGAACCACAGAATTTTTGCAGTTTGTATGTAGCATAAGATAAAACTACTTAACCTTGGCTTACACTAAATGATTAACTTGCGGTTTACACTAGACTTTTTCTTAGACAGAACATATGTTCTGTCTACGAAATGTCAAGTGTAAACCAGACAGGATTTCTGTCCCGACAGAAAAATCACGATTTTTCTCTAGACAACTTTTCAGATTTTTTTGTAGATTTTTTTTGACATTTGTTAATTTGCAAATGGCGATATTTGATAAAAATGTAATATTTGATCCTGAAATTTAAAATTTAATAACTTTGGGGTGATTATTTGGCGGAAAAAAATAGTTTACTACTAAATAAATAAAAGATACATATTATTGAGGTGTGAACAACTATATTATTAAAAATATTTTTATTTTAATATTTTTATAGCTAATTGTTTTCTTGGTGACGACATGATTAAAATGAAATGTTAGACAGAAATATCTGACATCAAATAGCCAGCGTGTTTTTTTTACCTGTCAAAAAAAAAATATCAGATAGAAATGTCTAACATTTCTATCAGGAATTTATGGCTAGTGTAATCACAGCGTAAGTCAACTTTATCACAATCTACCCAACCCAAGAAATACCAAGTTTTAAGAAAGTTCCCATGTCGGTTTATGAGGTTTGTATCTTATGGTGAATTCGTTTCTAGAGAATAAATTCTGCATTTTAAAATGTTATACAATATGTTGCCTTCAAATCGCAGAGTTTATACTCTTTTCGTTTTACAAACGAACAGAAAAAATTCTACATTTTTCTTTTAAAGTTTGCTAACTCGAGTATACAACAAATAAACTATATATATACAATGTGGACCAACTTGGATTGGCTGATTTCAGGAAGAATCTTCATTGTAGCATCCGCGGTGGTCGCTGTAGTTACATCCTGCTGAAACCATATCTTCAGAGTTATTCTGAACTACCGGACGAAAAAAGTTTCTATCATGGTCCGGCATACCGCCCAGATACTCCGAATATTTTATTTATTGATTTCATTATATATATATATATATATATATATGTATATATATATATATATATATATATATATATATAATATATTCATTATATTTCATTAAATATATTATATATATATATATATATACAAAGTATTTTTTAACTCAGAATTTTGCACTCCTTCTATGAGCACTCAAAAATTTTGAGAATTTTGCGCCATAGAATTAGAGCTGTGGATTGAAAAAACATGTTTAGAGAATTAAATACTTTTTGATAAAACTTAATAAAATAAATTTATAAAAACAGTCAGTCTCAGAACTATAAAATGTCGTAATAAGCATATTTTAAACACCTAATGACCTAATGTGCAATCAGAGAAAATGTACCCTTTAATTTTTTGAATATCTGAGCGGAAATTTATCGGGGTGAGCGGCATTCATAGAGGGCTAAAATTCTATTGTACCAAATTATACATTATAAATTATAAATTATATACATATTTTATGAATAACTGTATGGTTATAAAATTTATTTATTTAGTCCTAGTTTTTTTTTAAACTTATCGGTTTATTTAAGTATGTATTACTAATGTATCAACATATTTTTATTATTCTATTAAAAATCTTTGAAGTTAGAGATAGAAACAGGTTTTAAACGGAACCAGAAAACTACTAACAGCAACAATTTTCTGGGTACGAAAACTAAACCAAACCTGAACCCAGGTTTGAAGTAACCGCTGAACTTAACCAATAACCGAGATTGCTTTCGGTTCTGTTAAAATTTTAAAAAAAATCATTAACTGTTACCCCTCAAACAAGTTCGACGCGACGGACGCAATGGAGACTGATTCAAATGTCGAAAAAAAGTTAAATGTATAGCAATATATGAAAGTGAACAAAGTCACGACGGGCGCAACTCGCAAAAGTTAAATGGATTTCAACTTTCGGCGGATAGTTGAATTCTGAAATTAGTGTTTGTCCAGAAAAGTATTAAATATTAAATTATAAATTAACTGAATAAAGTTATGGAATGTGCGTTAGCTGAAATATTTGCTTGACTTAAACTTAAATTCATATTCAACTGTCAACCACACAAATACACACACAAAAAAAAACAATCTCGTCGCAAATTCTTTCAACACATAAAATCTCAAAGTTTTTGATCTGGTCAAAGAAATTTAACATTAGTTTTTTTTTAACTTTAGCAGCTGACAATTGAAACTTCAAAATTTTTGCTGTCAATTGAAAAAGAATATTGGTATTGCTAAAGGTGGATTCATCGTTGCGGATAAAGTCAGTCGAACTGATTTCTTTCTAAAGGCTTCCCCAAACCGGCGCGTTATTTTTGCAGCAGCGGCGCGATTTTTTCCACAAAATTTAATTACATGGCGGCTTATGAATGTGCCCACACCAACACGATTTCCGCGCGGTTTTACAAATAATGTAAAATATTTGAATCCACCTTAAAGGGAGGGGTAAATCTTGCTAAAAATCGAGATTTTTGAAGTGATCTACATAAAAAAATATATATTTTTTTTGTTATGGCGTTATAGCGTTTTTTCTGGCTAGTTTTTTACGATAAATCCTATCCGGGAATAAAAGACATAGATAGATTTTGCGAGACAGAGATAATTTTGAATAATAAAATATATATATAAAAAAATATATTTTTTTTTATTTATTTGAAATATATAAATATAAATTATTGAACGAATTAAAAAAAAAAAATAAGAAAAACTTATGGTTAACATTTAAAAAATTATTTATTTTAAATTATATTTCATGAATTCCTTCAAAAATTTGTAATAATTTCCTGAAATGTCAATAAGAAAGTTTCTACAGACTGAAAAGAAATTGGATTATTTTTCTTTTTTGGTGCGTTCAATTTACGGTAAATCCATAGTTGGCTAAACGGTATAAATATCTCTACTATAGTTCTTCTTTCTTTGTACTCCTAATAAAAAACTAAGTTGTCAGGTCTGAATGAATAGTGAAGGCAAGGCTGGCAGACATTTTGTTTTTGTTGTCATAAATCAAGAAAGGTACGCGATTTTGATTATTCAAGCTTCTAAACGTTTAATTTGTAAATTATAATTTTAGTGAAAAATATTCATATTTTCCAAATTGTAATTTAGCAATCAACAATTTTGTAGTCTAATTAATACTATTTAACTCCAGGAAGTTCTTTAAACAAACAATACGATGTCACATTTTGACTCTGGCAGTGAGGATGGCCAGATAAATGATTTCTTAATTCTCAGGTGTGTATTATAAGACATTTTTCTCGGCATAATTTATTATGCAGTTGTAAATATATTTTTATTTGAAAATATTGCTTATTTAAAAAATGACAAGAAAAACATTTGAGAAATGATAATTAAGTACTTTTATTTTAATTTTTTTCAAATATTTGTACATTCTTTTATTAACTTGAATTTTTTCATTGCAAATAGGCCAAAAAGTGGGTACATGTCCAATGATGCGCGCGATGGCCACCTCGATTATCTATATTATAGAAATTATAACAATATTTAAAAACAAAATAATTAAGTTAAAAGCATTGTATAAAAATCATGTAAAAAATGTTCTTATGAAATTCTTTAAGCAGACAAAAATCGCAACCAAATATTGTCTGTTATTTTTGACTGACAACAGCGATTCAACTTTTTCATAATATTTTTGGTAAATTAAATTAAAAATATAATTTTTTTTACATTATTTGCTAAGAAAAAAATTATTTATATCAAATTGCCTGCCTCTAAACTTTGATATAAAATTTTTTCTAAAAGAATTTCTTAATTTGTAGAGCATTTTATTTGTTCATTTGCTTTATCTCTTCGTAATGCGTAAAATATTATATACATAGGGATGAATAATAAAAATTTTACGTATTGCAATATTATCAAGTAAAGTAAAATTTGACACCCACGTCGATATTTTTTACGAAGGACAAATCTTGAATTTTTAATCCAAGGATATTTGGTGAGTTATATTTTTTTATATTTATCTATTAATATGGAATTTTTTAAGCTTAACAAATTACACATGGAAAAATGGTAAAAAGTATAATAAATATTTTATTCAGGAAATATATACATATATAAATTCATATAAAATTATAAATGGTTTACATTGAAGTTTGACTGATTTACTAATAAATTTTTAGGTAATTGAAATAATTACATGTTTATTATTTAACACTTAAATCATGTCATTTTCGAAACACATAATAAATAATAATCAAAACAAACGGAAACAAAAATAAAAACTTAATATAACGCTGACTACTGGTTTAAATTAAAAAAAAAAATAACATTTTGTCTTAAATATTTGTTTTTCTAATTCATTAACAAAAAAATAATATGTTTTTGCTTTAAAATTCTTTGATCAATGATTTTAAAGTGACTGGAAATATAATGTTAATTGTATTAATTTGGTTTATAATGTTAATTGCATTAATTTGGGTTCTGTTCCATTACATTTCGTAATTATACATTTTAAAAACCATTTTATGATAAAGAATTTATTATTATTTATTTATTTTTTAAACTTTATGAAAAATACAGAATTATATTTAGTTAAAAGAAAGAAATATAGTTTATAGATTTAAAATTTATTAATTAATTTCTTTCTAATTATTGTTCAAAATATTTTAAATACGCATATATTTATGGCCTTGCGATTATTGGGAATCAGGCCGCCCCATATGTTAATTAACACTGAATAGTTGTATATGGAAATATTTTAATATTATTTTATTTAATTTATAATGATAAACAATTAATATTTACATCATTTTTTTGTTTGTAAATGATATAAATATTAATAGTTTTGATCATTACAAATTAAATAAATTAATAGTATAATAAGCAAATATATATCCAATAAATAAAAATAAATAGGATATATTAAAAAACCAATAGAATTTATAAAAATAAAATATTAAATATTTACCTATTTTTTAAAACTGCAGTATATTTTATATAGATATTACCTAGTAAATTTATATTTTGTATTAATTTTTTTTTTTTTTTATATTAATTTTTTATGGAGATATTTGAATATTTTTTAACTGTTATTGTAACAAACTTATTAGGAGAAATTAAAACAAAGAAAAAATCAAGAGGAGTATTTTGTACATACTTTATTAGATAATTCATTAAACAATTTAAACCATTAAACTTAAACTTAAAATGCACAGTCACAGCTAATAAATATAATAATTTCTCTAATTGATAACAAAATTTAAACTGATAAAACATTTTTGAATTTAATCTTGCTATGTTTTATTCTTATAGAATAGAAACTAATAAAATTCTGAACTGTAGAAACTAATAAAATAAAAAAATATTGTAAATTATTGTATGGAACATAGCTTCCGTAACATAAATTAACTCATTAATTATGAAATATATGTTTTGACCAATGCTAGCTAGCCTTAACGATAATTACTTTAAGAATATAATATTTCCTGTATACTGTGCGAAAATGGTTGCAATTGTCTTTGCGAAAATAGTACATTTTTAATCAAATTTCTTACTTCTTTTTTGTTGTGCTTTTTATATTATTTTCGTTCACAATTAATTTTATTTTCTTCGCTAGAAACTTCCTCCGGTCGTCCTCGTCATCCTTTCATTGCTTTAACGTGCTAAATGCATTTAGATTAAACTCAATAGAAAAAAAAAATCTGTATTAGTTAAAAGTTAAGCCACAGAGCAATAATATAACAGAGGAACAAACCTGAACAAATAAAAGGTCGATTTTCATAAGCAAAGCACAAATGAGGGCCTACCATAGTGGACCAACCCACAAAATATTTTTTTTTTTTTTTATTTTACATCTGTTGTAAATAATCTCTAGAATTTAATAAAAATAGTTTCCAGTCCCAGAAACACTTATTATATAATTTTTTTTTATATAAAATTGTTTTGGATCGGAAATTCGTTCATGTAAAAACCAAAGTGGACCAACCCACAAAAAAGTGCTTTTTTGCTGTGGCAAAATAATATACAGCTCATAAAAGTACGAAAAAAAGTAAGTATAATGAGCTTTTGTTCGAAATCCAAAGCTTTATAATATAAAAATTCGTATTTTTTAATTTGCATTTATTTCGAAAAGTTGTTGATATGGGTTGGTCCACTATGGTTCTGAGGCCCTAATTTTATGAAAATATTTTTTTTGTTGGATAGCTAGTGGGATAAGCAATAATTATGTTTTATTTAAACTTGACAAAAAATCTTAATTTTTTTATTGTTTAAATTTTATTTTTATAAGTTTTATGTTGTTAGTGGTTTCAAATTTTAAATTTTTTGAAAATTCACTATGAATTTAAAATTTTCAAAAAGAACACCATAAAGCATAAAGAAAATGAAAAATAAAGAAAAATCTAATGAGAAAAATTTGTTACTCATTTTTTACTTTCTTGTACTTCAGCTAGTGCATAGTGCAAACAAAACAAATACATTGAAAGGTGGAGCCATTAGAAATATAAATTTATTTAAAATGCAAGAAAAGAAATAGTCATTTTTTTATATCAGTTTGGCGGTCTGTTATATTTATTGTCTGTGGTTAAACATAAAAAAAATAAAATTAACTTTCTTCGAAATATGAAATAAATTTTCTTTTCTTTTTATTTATAGGGTATCATTATTTACTTCATCTAAACGAACAAAGTAAATGAACAAAAAATACTGCAAATTAAGAATAAAATTTTTCAATATCGGTTTTTAATAATTTTTTAATTATAAATTTGGTCATCGTTAGAAAGCATCTTATTATCATAACATTAAAACTTAATTCAAATGGACATAATGGCCTAATTGATTGGAAGATCGTCTGTTAATGTGATATCTGACATTCACGTGTGCCAGTCTAAAAAGCTGAAAACAATTACAATACAAATTTGTAGAAAAAAAAATCTTTTAATTTTATTTCAGTGGCGGAGAGCATGAGGATGGAGATACAGATTCATTAGATATTAAACCACCGCAAGCACAGCAGCGACAATTTAATCGCCGAAAATCTTCAAAAGATAAAAAACATTCCAGAGAACACAAGCATAAGGATAGGGATCGTGTTAGAGATCGTACTAGTAGTAATTATAGGGACAAAACGGAAAAAGAAAGATTTACTGACAAAAGACATCGTCACATGATGGAACCTACAAGAGATAGTAGAGATATAATTGAAATAAGGGATCGTGGCGATAGATATGGCTATCGAAATCGTGAAAATAATGATCAACGTGAATATGAATATAATCAGCATCGACAGAAACCCCAACAACGTGATTATAACCAGCGAATGGAGCCGCCATTGTCAACTGTTCGTGATCGTAGAAAATATATTGAACATACAAACCCTGCTGATGAAGCAGAAAGGGCATTAGAAGATTTACGGAGCCGGTTGTTAAGCAAAAGAAATAAATATGAGAAAGAAAATAATGCTCGTTATAATGATGATTTTGAGCATCGCTATGAACAATCTATAGTTAGTAGTGGTGGTCAGAGTACTAGTAATTATGATCAACAGCATCATCATAATAGTAGAAGCAGAGAACATCGATCAGAAACAAAACGTAAAGATAATATTATTGAGGTTATAGATTCTCCAGAACAAATTATTGACTACAAAATTAAAGAAAAACAAATCTTTTCTATAGAAGATCCAGAACAAGCTGCACGCCGAACAAAACTTTTAGAAGCTGAAAGAGAAATGGCAAAAAGAAAAGAGGTTTCACGCAAAGAATTAGCAGCTAGAAGAGAGCTTAGAAAAGAAAAGGATGGTGATGAAAGTGATTCATCAACGTCGCCGGCTGCTGGACCGGATAGAACAAATGAGAAACAAAAACGTCACCATATTTCCGAAGATTATATGGAACGCCATTATAAAAAGAAATTAAAAAGTCAAAACGAGTTTCCAGTGGAAGAAGGACAATATGAAGACAATAGACCTGTAGAAGTTTCAGATGATAATGAAAATTCAGAATATTCTACTGGAGAAGAGGATATGGATTATACCGACGAAGAAGATTCAGAACTGACTGATTCTGGTGATTCAATTACTAGTTCAAGGGACTCTCCAAAAAAGCGTAGAAAAAGAAAAAAATCAGAAGATGATATTGATGACACTAAGGAAATATTGCCAGGAAGTCCATTGTCTATTGGAGATTTGTCTAAAAGTCCTCATAACAAATCAAGAAATTCACGATCGAAATCCCGATCACTTAGAAGTCAGTCAGCACATTCCGTTCGAAGCAAATCACGATCGCAATCTGTAGATGGCGATAGATATTTAGCCTCAGTATCAAGATCAAGATCAAAGTCTACTTCACCATTATTAGAGGATAAAAAGAACAAAGCTGTAAAAGAACGTGGCAATAGTAATGAAGTCAATGATGTTGAAATGAAAAATCTTGATAATCAGGAGGGAAGTAATGTTGAAGGTAATAAAGAAAAATAAGATTAAAATGGTAAAATATTTTATATATACGTATTTTATTTTAGAGAAAGCGTCCAAAAATCCTGATTTTTCGCAAAGTAATGATGCATTTGAAAAGTTACCAAATTATTATCCTGGAATTCAAGGTTGTCGATCTGTTGAAGAGTTCCAATGCCTTAATCGAATTGAAGAAGGAACTTATGGTGTTGTTTATCGCGCAAAAGACAAGAGAACAAATGAAATTGTTGCCTTGAAGCGATTGAAAATGGAAAAAGAAAAAGAAGGTTTTCCTATTACATCATTAAGAGAAATTAACACGTTACTGAAAGGTCAACATCCAAATATTGTAACTGTCAGGGAAATTGTAGTTGGCAGTAATATGGATAAAATTTTTATTGTAATGGATTACGTTGAACATGATCTTAAAAGTTTAATGGAAACGATGAAACACAAAGAACAATCTTTTTTCCCAGGTGAAGTAAAGTGTTTAACACAGCAATTACTTAGAGCTGTTGGACATCTACATGACAATTGGATATTACATCGTGACTTAAAAACATCTAATTTACTTTTGAGTCACAAAGGCATTTTGAAAGTAGGAGATTTTGGCTTAGCTAGAGAATACGGAAGTCCTTTGAAAGCATATACTTCATTGGTAGTTACATTATGGTATAGAGCTCCAGAATTACTATTGTGCACAAAAGAATATTCTACACCAATTGATTTGTGGTCAGTTGGTTGTATTTTTGCTGAATTTTTACAAATGGCGGCTATGTTTCCTGGGAAATCTGAAATTGATCAATTAAATCGTATCTTTAAGGTAATACATTTTTCTTTTTCATATTTTTATTTATATAATTTAAAAAAATAATAATTTTAGGAACTTGGTACACCAAATGAAAAAATTTGGCCCGGATACAAAGATTTACCAGCTGTACAAAATTCTCATTTTACTGAATATCCAGTTTCAAATTTACGTAGGAAATTTTTTAATAAAACAACTGAAGTTGGTATTTCTCTCCTACAAGGGATGTTAACGTATGATCCAAAACAAAGATTAACTGCTGAACTGGCTCTTAAGCATCCGTATTTCAAAGAATTGCCATTGCCAATTGATCCATCGATGTTTCCAACTTGGCCAGCTAAAAGTGAATTAGGTGCACGTAAAGCATTAATTTCATCTCCAAAGCCACCATCAGGTGGATCACAATTTAAACAATTGGGAAGAGATGAAATAGCTGCACCTACAAAAAATCCTATTACCAATAAAAATACAGGTTTCGTTTTAAATGCGGGGCTTGAACAAAGACAAGTTGCAATAGGTCCTGGTTTTAGTTTGAAATTTTAGTTATATTTCTTCATGTTATGTAATACATAGAAAGAAAATACTTTTGTAAATAATTTTTTTTTTCAATGTTTTGAATCATAATGAATTTTAATTTCTTAAAACTTGCAATGTAAATGAAAAAAATAAAAACCTTATTTTCAAAATATGTATATTTATTTATTTATTATACATTAATTTAATATAATTGTAGTAAAGAAGCTAATATATTTAATTGGTATCCTGAGCCCAGATTTTTATTTATTAATATTCATCTTTTTCGAACGGATGATCAGGATGTCCATGGAGACTGAAATACAGAAGTTAATTTAAATTTTCTTCTATAAAAGCGTTTAAATATGTTAGTTAACGTTATTAATAAAAATAAAAGAAAATATATTAGTTAACGTAATTAATTAAAAATAAAGAAAACAAATCAAAACTGCATATAAAAAAAAATATTGTAGTCAACGTATTTAATTAAAAATAAAGGAAACAAATTAAAACTTCATTTAAAATATTAGTAACAAAGCCAATGGAAGCGGGATAATACAGTTATTTTTCGTTAAAATAATATTTTACCAAATATTAAAGGTGTTGCCAATAATAAATTATAAAAAAGTTCTTAAAATTCATCATGGAACGGATAATATTGGTGATGCGCCTCACTATTAAATATTTATTAAAGTAGAAAATAAAAATAAAATGAAAAACTTAATTTACCCAGTTAATGGTACAAAACGTCCGTTGCAATCGAAGCTATCAATGTTAACCAAATCTTCTTTAGTTAATTCAAATCCAAATACATCAAAATTTGATGCAAGTCTGTTTTTATTAACCGATTTTGGTATAACAATATTTCCACGCTGAATTTGATATCGAATTAATATTTGTGCCGAAGTTTTGCCGTATTTTTCCGAAATAGCAATAATTTTTGGATCTTCCAATAGAACCGGATCACCTTTTTGAGCCCATGGACGATTTGGTGAACCAAGTGGACTATAACTAGTAATAGAAATATTCTTAGATGCACAATATTCCATTAATTTAATTTGGTTTAAATATGGATGACATTCGACTTGATTAGTTGCAGGTGGTATACGTGCGATAGATAAAATATTTTCAATTTGTCGTTTATTAAAATTCGAAACACCAATTGATTTGCATAAACCATCATCAACCAATTTTTCCATTTCTTTCCAAGTGTCAATGTAATTAGTATCCGAAAATAAAATTTGATCTTTATCATCTTTGGGAAATAAATCAGCACCTTCCTTATATCCCATTGGCCAATGAATAAGATACATATCTACATAAGGTGTTCCAAGATTTTTTAATGTAGTTTGGCAGGCATCACGTACTAAATCAGAACGATGGAAAGTGTTCCACAATTTGCTTGTAATAAAAAGATTTTCTCTGAAAATTTATGAGCGAATATAGTGTAAATATATTATAGAATGTAAATGTTAATTATATAAAGTAAAATAAACCTTTTAACAACCCCTTCATTTATTTTTGCAGCAATACCTTCGCCAACTTCATGTTCATTACCATAAACATGAGCACAATCAATATGACGATATCCAATATCAATTGCGTCCTTGACTGCTTGAGCCACTTCGCCTGGAGGACTCTATATTAAAAAATATTAAAGTTAATTATTAAAATTATGTTTATATAATATGAATTTAATACATTATTTATTTAAAAATATATTTAAAATATAAATACCTAGATTACATTTTATATAGACAATTGTTAATTATTATGTCACAATTTACAAGTGCCAATAATACTCAACACTTGTATTGCACATTTTAGCGATAAGCAGTAAAAATTTACAAATTTATAATAATTAATAGAATATGTATCTACGTATCAATTATTTAGTTTTAGATCATGCTATAGTAGTTATATGCTATATAAAATATGTGTCAGAAATGTTAACTTAAGGTTCAATAATGAAAATAAAAATATATAACTAATTTTTAGATCAACTTTATTTACTAATATTTATGCAATAATTTTACATGTAATGACATCTGATATAAAGGTTAATAAAATTGAAATTACATAAATTTTAAATATGAGATTAATGTTATTGTACTGATAAAAGAAATTGAATTTATATATGAAATTTTTATGATATTTGAAAATCAAAAATAAGATAAGAGAATTTATGTTAATTATCTTAATATTTTATTTGAACAAAAATTTAAACACTATGCTATGTAGCAAACACATCTTGATTTATAAAACCTACGTTCTACGTAAGTAAAGATCATTATTGTAATTCTTTTCTAATCTAAATTATAGCTGTTAATTATATTTTGATTCAAGATAATGTCAATCCTTTTGAAAGTTGTACTTCTAACGAAACTATATTTTAATAATTAATATTTATTATTTCAAAATACTTACACCCCAAGTTCCGAGACCTAGAATAGGTATAGTCTTTCCATTATTTAAAACGACATTTGATACTTTTGAAGACATGATTGTTAATCAAATTATATTGAACTAAATAAAATTCTATATTGTGTCGTTGTCACAGAAATATAAAGAACCCGCAAAAAATATTTATGTTAGCCCAAAACAATAACTTACATTCACCAAACCAAACTTCGAAAAATAGTATGAACTGAACTGAACTGAAATGGAAATCTCTGAAACTGAAACTGAGTGAAATGAAAATATTATGAATTAATTATGAATTGATAATGATAATACATAATATAATATGATAAGAAAATGAAAAGTGAAGTAATGAGTATATTGTATGGGATGCCCTTTATGCAAGCGGATTCCAAATTGATTCAAAAATGAACTAAGTTTCAGTTTATATATGAGAGAATTTTGAATCAACTTTGTGTTTCAATTTGTAATTAATTTTGTTTCAACTGATGTTCCATTATTTAACTTTTTGTTTCAAATTGGATTGACTTCTGATACATATTGCTGTTCAATCAAAAATGAACTAATTATGATACAAAAATTAACTAAAATTTATTACAAATTGAACGAATTCTAATACAAAAAGAAACTAAAATTAATAACAAAAAGATCTAATTTTGATACAAAAATGAACTAAAAATAAACTAATTTTGATACAAAAATGAATTAAAATTGAATTAAAAATGAACTAATTTGATTAAAAAATCATGTAAATTAGGATCGAAAAATTACTTTTAAAGTACAAAAGATAAATGGCAACTGCACTGCAAGTATACAACGGTTAGAACAATGAAAATGAAAACATAAAAAACTAAAATGATGCATATGTTGATGATATTTTGTTATGTTTGCAAGTATGAGAAAATAAATTTATTTATTTATTGTATATAAAATATATACAAAAATTTTAATAATAGAATTTATCTTTAACAATTCAGTCTGAAAATTAAAAGAATTCAAAATTAAATAATTATCGTTATAAATTTTAAACATTCGTGACAAAGACAAAAAGCACCATAGTTAGACAGATGATTCTTAATCATTAAAGGTTGAAAAACACGGACAGTATGTGATGGAATTCTAAATTTAACTTTAGATATATCGCCGATTATTAATTTATGCATAAAACTAAAGGTCAGATAGTCGCGTTTTTTCTCCAATGAAGGCAAATCTATGAGGCGCAATCGTTCAGTATAAGGTTGGGTGGGAGATTAAAATTATCCCTCCAATTCATGTTCCCCAGAGCGAAACGAAGAAATCTTTTTTGTCCACCCTCAAGGAAATTTTTATGAATATCATAATAAGGACACCAAACTTGACATGCATACTCTAGTATAGGACGGACAAAAGTTATAAAAAGAAGTTTTAATAACATAAGGATCATACAATTCACGAGACTGATCTTTAACAAAGCCTAATAAAGAATTAGGTTTTTTCGTTATTATATTAATATGTTCAACAAAAGAAAGTTTTGAATCAAGACAAACCCCAAGATCAATTGAAGAACTTGTTCGTTTAAGATTTGTTAAGTCAAATTTATAATTATAGTTATCATATTTTAATTTCTGCGTAAAAGTCATAGCAAAACATTTATCAATATTTAAGAATAACCGATTATTATAGCACCAGTTATAAAAGTTATCTAAATCGGATTGCAATTTAATAAAGTCAGAAATAGAGTTAATGTCCTTAAAAATTTTTGCACCATCTGCGTAGACTAAAATTTTAGATTTCTTAATCACATTTGGTAGATCATTTACAAAAAGTATGAACAACAGTGGCCCACTTGGGGAACACCACTGCGTACTTTAAAGTTTTCCGAAATAATGTCATTGAAAATTACACTATATGATCTATCAGTAAGATATGATTGAAGCCATAGTAAGAAATTTTCATTAAAACCCATTTTTCTTAACTTTATTAAAAGTATTTGGTGTGAAAGCTTATCAAAAGCTTTACTAAAATCAGTGAATATACAACACTATGACGTTTCTCAAAACTTTCAATATTCAATACAGAAATTAGAAAATTCCATTAAATTGGTAGTTGTAGATCTACCTTTTATAAAACCATGTTGTTCCTTTGCAAAAATAGATTTCACGTGAAAATATAGACAATTAGTTATAATAGACTCGAACAACTTAGGAATACAAGACAATCTTGCAACAGGACGGTAATTGGAAATTTAGCTTTTAGGACCTTTTTTGTGGAGAGCAGTGGCGAGCGGTGACTTTTGCATCTAGGCAAGCAGAAATTATTAAAAAAATAAGATAATACAAATGATTTTTTTTTGCATTTATTTATACATAAATTAAATTAATTCTACGATTTTTTGTGCAGAATTTTTATAATATTATTATAAAAATCTGGTTTAGTTTTAAGTTCTATTAATAAATCCAGTTCTATTGAAAGTAACGTCAATAATGCAAGTCTATCTTATCCTGTAGTATTTCTTGAATACATTTTAATACATTTGAGAGTTGAAAATGATCTCTCGACAGATGAGGTAGTATATGGTGGTATAGCAACTACATTATTTAAAAATTTCAGGCAAGTCATCTTTTAATTCATTTTTTTTAATAATAATACAATAATGTCAATTTTAATAATAATACAATAATGTCAATTTCACACTTTTCCACTTACTTTTGAAATAAAATTATGTACTAAAATAAAATATTAACTTTAAAAAAATTGTAAAATATCAAAACGAAAAAAAAAAATAGTCAAACAAAAATAGCTTTTTGCGATTTCCAAAAGCAGAAATATTTCTGTTTTCCATAACCAAATTTGTGATATTTAGCTTTCTTATATACTAAATAGCATAACAAACAATCGGTACTTTTCTATTAAAAAAGCAGAAATATTTCTGCTTTTCCATACACAAATTTATATGATATTTTTAAACTCTCTTATACTCAATTGCATAACAATCGGTAACACAAAATAATCCCACACCAATATAAGCAACAGCAGAGATTTTTCTGCTTGACTTTGCAAAAAAATTCTTGCTGGTACCTTCTTTTGTTGCGCCTAAAAGTATACCATTTTATAAATAATAATTTGAATACAAAATAATTAGCAAAACTCAAATAAATAATTTCCAAATTTGGAAAATATATTTTTTTTTTTAATTTTAAATTTTAAAATATTTTTGAAATTGTATCAAATATTCGCTGGGCAGCAGAGCTTAGCCTGCTTACTTAGACGGCTCGCCACTGGTGGAGAGGTATAATGAAAGACGATTTCCAAATCTTAGGAAAACAATTACTTGACATAGAAAATTTAAATAAGTATTCTAGTGGTTTACACAAATAGAAACCACATCTTTTTAAAATAATAGATGGTACCCCGTCAGGATCACAGGTAGAAGTCTCTTTCAAACCACATAATTCTTTCAAAATAGAGTCCTTAAGATATATTAACACTTAGATTATTTAAATATGAAAACGATTCAATGTTTTCAACCACACTATTAGGACAATCTAGAGATACATCATTGATGTCACAGAACGAGTTCTTAAAAAATTCAACAAATAGATTGCTTATTACAATAGGATCTGTAGATGTTATACCATTATAATATAGAGAAGACGGATAACCAATAGATTTGCGTTTTTGATTTATTTAATTCCAAAATTCTTTTGGATTTAATTTTAATTTATTTTGCATATCAGACAGATAGTTCATGTATTTTTCATGTATTTCAAGATCAAATTTATTACGTATATAAATATAAGAATTGAAATCGTCAGCAACATTTGAAATACAATATTGTTTCCATTTTTTATTACGCAAATTACGAAGTTTCTTTAATTCTTTGTCATACCAAGGTGGAGATTGTTCTGAGTCAGAAATACATTTAATAGGAACATGTTTTAAAAATAATTTAAATAAAATATCATAAAAATTAAACAAACATTTTTCTAAATTATCCCAGTTATAAATATTAGACCAATTTGTACGTTCTAAATAAATGTTTAAATTATCAAAATTAGTTTTTTTGAAATTTAATTTTAAATTAATAATATGAGTAAAATTGAGCTGCTTATCAATATTTAATGATATTGATAGAGCAGGATGATGTGATTCTTCGAAGACAATTGGATTATCAGACCGTATTACAGATAAATCATAGATATTTGCAGAAAATACTAGATCCAGTAAATGACCATTGCCATTAAAAATATCATTATGCTGTTCTAAATTTAAGTCGGCAAATTGATCAATAATATCAGCGTCAATATTAGCATTACATATAGATAGGAACTAACGTAAGATCTTCAGAAGATCTAATCCAATTAATTTTTGGCAAATAAAAGTCTCCAACACAAACAATTTCATCATGTTCTTTTAATATTGAAGATATATATTCCAAACATTTAAAATAATTATTATATATTTCAAGCGAACTGTTAGGTGGAATAGAAACATTAACTACGAATATTGATGATGCATCCACAGACAATTGTACACATATAATTTCAAGATTATGATTTTCAGGAAAATTTATTAACGTACAATTAATATTAGAGCGAACAGCTATCAAAATTCCTCCACCAACTGTATTAATATCAGTATTAGCGTGACGATCTATCCTAAATAATTGAAACGACGAGTGAAATAACTCAGAGTCCAAATTTTTTGAATTTAATGAAGTTTCGGTTAAAGCTATTACATCATATTTACAATTAAATGTATTAAAGTAAACTTTATCAGTCTTTGTCCTTAATCCATGTACATTTTGGTATATAATATTAATACCAAATTTTAATAATTGCGTCTCAGCAGACTTGTCATTACGTTCTGAAAAGAATTCCGTTGATTATTTTGCTTGAATTCGTGTACAATCATTCCTTGTAGCCAGAATTTAGTATCATTTAAAACGGAAAAATAATCTTCAGTTACATATAGTTTAAAAGATGCATATTTATTATAATTTTTGCAATTATGCATCTTTTCAATCTTAAATGATTCAATGTTTAATTTATGCTTAATCCTTAATGTATACTTCTAATGCTTTATGCTTCTGAAGTAAAAGATTTATCTAATTTAGATAAGAATATACATTTAAGTTTATTACATATTGGTGAAACATTTAAATTAGACACAGAAACATGATCGATCGGTAACACAGGAACATTGATAACATCATCAGTTGTAAATTTGGACGTCACATAATTACTTGTTGCATTTGTATGCGTGTAATTTGCGTGAATATTATATTCTTATATTAAAATTTTGAGGTCAATTTTAAATCAATTTGGAATCACAAAATTGAATAAGAATGGTGCTTAAAGAGTGCCCTTTAAGCAGGAAGTATAGTTATCGGCGTTGCCAGACCTGAGAGCCAACATTATGCTATTTTCTCAAAAATAATATGCCAAGTTGGCATACATACATAAAACCAATTTATAATTTAATTTACTCTACACTCATAAAAATTTCTTTATAAATATTTACTAACAAAAATGCAAATATAATTTTATTTATAAACACAACAAATTCATTTATTAGAAAAAATAAAATAATAAAATAACAAAATAAGTTTTTTTCTTTTAAACATAAAAAAAATACATAAATATATGTTTTTAATTAAAAAATATACGTAATTACATTACTGCAAATCAGCAATTTCGAAAATTTCATCATATTCCTCTTCTGGGATTACAATATTTACTTCCTCAATATTTTCTTTGTAAATACTACTTGTACCAATAATTGACAACATTTCTTCTTTTATATCATAATTATTGCAACATTTTTTAGTCGAATGTAACCAGGTACGCACAGTCAAAAGTGAATTCAACATTTTTAAGCCAATTCGATTCCTGATTTTTGTTTTTATTAAATTCATCTTGCTAAAAACTCTTTCAATGTCAGCATTTGAAAAAGGCAAATTTAAGAAATTGAAGGCAAATATTGCTAAATCTTCAAATGGTTGATTAGTTTGTGAATCTTTGTAATGAAATACTTCAGACCAAAATTTTATCGAATCAGTTTTGTTTATCCAGTCTATTAAATATATTTTATTAGCTAAATTGATAATTTTTTCAATTTTTGTAGGAGATTCATTAAAATTGTGAAGTAGTAAAAGTATTTGATTTATTGTCTTTTCTTTGTGCAAAATATTTGAAAAATTTGAAGCTCGAAAACAAGGAATATTTTCAAAAATATTAATATTTTTTGGTAATCTTTGTCGTAATTGGATTACTAATTTTTCTAAAAAATATACACATTTATCACAAATTTCTTTTTGTTCTGCTAATTGCAAAGTTTTAATTATACTTTCTGCAGTATAGCCTAAGTATGGTTAACAAATAAGATTTGATTTTTCTATTGGTGTTTGTAATGGATCAAAATCGGGAATGTCTTTGGGCACAATAATATATACAACAAAAGTAATCAAATTTTTTAAATCATCTACGATTTTAGTAATATCGGCCGTATTGCTTTCAAATGTTGCATTTACTTTTGAAATTTCTGCAAGAATGTACTTTAAAAATTCGATGTATTTAATGGATTATGACCATCGTTAATTAATTTATAAAGTTTTAAATATTCTACTTTTCTAACATATGAGTGAGCAAACCAGTTATAAGTTTGTGAGATCTAAAATTCTATTTGGTCTGGTAAAGATGAATGAGCTGCACTTGAAACTGCTAATTGCAATGAGTGGCAAACGCATGGAATTAAAATTAGTTTTGGATTTTCTAATTTTAGTTTAGTGAAAACACCTTTATTTATTCCAACCATAACCGTTGCGTTATCGGTTCCTAAGCCACAACAATTTTCGAGCAGTATATTCAATTCTGCTAATCTTTCTTTTAGCACGATCACTATACCATCTGCCCTACAGTCTTCTAAAGTTGCAAGTTTTAAAAATTGCGAAACTATTTCTTCTCTTTCAATACTAAAATATTTAATTGCAATACCTAAATATTTTATGGTACTGATATCATTTGATTCATCGATTATAAGGCTGTAGGGCAAATTTCCAATTAGTGATGTGCGAATTCGTTACTTTCAGGTAATCATCGGTACTCGTTACTTTTTTCATAAGTAATCAATACGAAGTATTCGTTACTTTATGATTACTTTTCATTTCAGATGACATTTGAAATTATTCATATGAAAAGTAATCATATGTGTTTTGTATTGTGGCGTGACTGACTACATCGACTACATCTTCAGTTACACACATAAGGTTACCGCGGTGTCGTTTTAAGATGTAGCATAATATGTAGTAAAATGGAGAAAAATGTAGTGTAAAAAGTAGTACGCAACAAAAAAATGTAGTGTATATTTTTCTTTTAGAGTTATGTACATCTATAATCTATTTATTACCACGGTTTGGTAATAAATAGATTATAGATGAATATTTTTCAAATTTTTAAACTATAAATACAAATTATAAGCACTTATTGTAATAAAATATTTCAAATACAAGAACTAATAAAAATGTGAAACACAAAATTTTATTTCCAATTCAACTTTAATTTCAAATTCATTTTTATTCAAATTAAAAAATAACACCAAAAATAACAAAAAAAAAATAATACTAAATAATAATAACAAAATAATAATAAAAATTACTAAATAATAAAAAAAAAAATAACCAAAAAAAACTTAAAGTAAAAATAACAAAAAAAAAAATGATACTAAATAATAATAACAAAATAATAATAAAAATTATTAAATAATAAAAAAAAATAACAAAAAAAAAACTAACTAAATTAATTAACTTTATTTAAGAAAGTAAATCTAAGTCTTTAAGTAAATTTTTTTTTACACAATCTTCTAATTGTGAAAAACATAATTCCGTCTGGTTTCCAATCTATAGCACCTTTATCTTCCAGCAAATTCATTGCTGCTAGCCTCATTTCACAGGTTTTCACTTTTAATCTGTTGGTTAACTTATTCTTCATAAGACTTAACTTAGAAAAACATCTTTCAGCAGCAGCACTGCTGTGTGGCAATGTTAATATTTTTTCACAAAATTAAATAAATTCTGAAACTCAGCATTTCCATACGAATTCTTAATCTTTTCAATATCATTCCAAAAGGCTTCAATTGTATTAATGTTTTCTCCATAAACTTGTCTAAATTCAACATTTTTCATTTGCCGTATTAACAGGTTATACTCTTCTATAACTTCTTCTCCAGTGTCGCTGTCAATAAAATTTTTAAATAAATAACTGCTTCTACAATAGTAGTTTTTACAAATTCGTTTCCTAAAATATTTTTAGGGTTAAATATTAAAATAGCAGACGGTTTTTTATCTCCAAAATCTATTCTCTTTACAATCTGTTCATATAATTTAATATAGTAGTTTAGTATATTCGTTCTGATATCTACTAAATCATTTTCATTGTAGTTTTTTTTTCTTACAAAAGTTTCTGCTTCTAAACCCATATAAACTTTTTGTAATGGTAAGTGATATTTCGTATTACAGAATAAAATGTCTTTTAAATCATCTGGAAAAGAATTAATGTAATCTGGTTTTAAAAAATTACCATAGATTGTTAACAAAAGATTCTTAAAATTTGAAATTAATGAAATTAATTGCGAAGATTCACTTTGAAATTTAAGATTTAAAACGTTCATTCTGTTTAACACAAATCTTAAAAAAATTAAATATATAAAAGTATCATCATTGAGGTGGTGCAATATTTTAACAATTTTTGTGATCGATGCGGAATCTTTTTCTTCTACTTGAGCTCTTAAAAAAAGTGTTTAAGAACGGTCCATTGCTCAACTAATCTGTTTACTACTTGCTCTAATGACAACCATCTGGTATCAGACAGCCTTAACAGTTTGTGTTAAAAATATTTTGCAAATCTTCCAAATCTGAGAGCCTTTTAGAACTTCTACTAACAAAATTATAGCAATCTTTGAAAACATCTTCGAGGTAAGCAGGTAATTCTTTGGAAGCAGCTTGGTGTATTAAAGCAATTGAGTGACAAGGACAGCCAATTGAAAATAAGTTTGGAATTACTTTTCGCAAATGAGCAACTGCACCGTTATGTACGCCTACCATTGCACTGGCATTGTCAGAAGCAAATCCTATGATATTTTTTGTTGGAACACTATACTTTTTCAATTGATTTATAATATAATTTGAAATTGCAATACCAGTAGCTTCATCTACTTTGATTAATCCGAAAAAGTAATCTCTGGTTTCGCCTTTAATATCATCAAACTGCCTGGTAACAATTACTAACGATTTATCAATTGAGCAATCCGTAGTTTCGTCTACGACTATGCTAAAACAATTATTTTTTAATTTTTCAGCAACAAACTTTTGTCCTTCTATGCCCAAAAAATATGATAATTCAGTAGATTTTGTTCTACTGCATTTAATATTTTTTGCAATTGTAGAATCCAAAAATATTGTGGTATTAAATGGACAGAGAAATTCCATCAATTTGAAGGGCAAATTCCTTTCTATTAAGAACATAACCTATAAAGGGAAATTCCATTAATTTAAAAAAATTGTAATTTTTAATAGTGTTATGCAATGTACCTGTTTAATTTCGGCGATAGTTACATTGGTACTTAATTTCTTTTTTTCTGCGGTATTCCAAATTTCATCATTACGTTTACGTAGTAATAAATTTTCTTTAGCCATTGCCATATTTTTTATATGTAATTTGTTCACAGAATGCCTTTTTAAATGTGTTATATTATTTGTAAATGATTTTTTACATGCCTTGCAGAATGGCGCTTTTTTTTTGGCTCCATTTCTATAAATGGAAATATTTTTATCCATTCTGGTTTGAAATTTTGTTTTCTTTTTTCAAATTTTTTTTTTGGTGAAAACCTCTGGTGATTCTTCGTCAATCAACGTAATATTATCTGATCGTGATGATGAACTGGAATCAGTTGAAGATTTGTCATCATGATCAACAAGATTTTGTGAAACCTTTTTAACTAAATATCTACAAAAGTTAGTTAGAAATCCAAGTACCTACTTTATAAATTTAGAGTGACTCACCTATCCATTTTATTTTAAGCAATAAACCTATGGATTAAAACAGTTTTTTTTAACCTTCTTTTTAAACTTAAAAAACACATTGACTTATAAAATTTTGAATTTCATTAAAATAAAATTTTGACAGTTGACAAAAGCAAGATTTTATTTCCACCTGATCTTTTTAATGTATAAAATATAGCATAAAGCTAGATTTTATTTCCACCTACTAACATATTAGCTAGATTTATTTCATAAATTCCCTTTACACATAAAGTAAAATTTATTTTTCTGTAGACTATTTTTGAGCAGAAAAATAAACATTTGATTTAATTGGAATTTTATTTAAAAATAAAATTTTTGACATTTTTTGGAAAAGTAGTAAAATAATAAAAATGAAGTGATTTTTTTAACTTATTCATACAATTGTAGTAAGAATAAAATTATTGAGAAATGTAGTGATGGAATGAAAAATGTAGTATTTTTACTACAATTGTAGTACCGCGGTAACCCTTATACAATACACGTATGAAGAAACGAAGATTTTACTCAATACTCACACTCATTTTGAGTAATCAGATGAAAAAAGTAATCAAATCATTCCTCGGTCTCAGTACTCATACTCATATGCAATTTTTTTTTTCTCGGTAGTATAATGAAAAATGAAATGAATAATTTTCTGTTGGTTTGGAAATTTGGTTTACTACAATACTACAATTTGAATTTGGGTTTCATATTAAATAAAAAGTAATCATACAAGGAACGAATACTTTTGAGTATAAGTAATCAGTACTCATTCATTCTTCAAGTAACGAATACTTTGGTATTCGGTACTCAATTATTGCACATAACTATTTCCAATATCTTTTCTTATCAAGTTAATAAAATATGGTGCAATCACATTTTTTATAACAGCAGAACATTTTGTTCTATTAAGCTTCATATTTTGAATAGTTTCACTAGTTTCACAATTAGCTTTTTGTACGGAAATAAAATGATCAGCTGATCTAATAGCAGTGTGACAAGCAATAAACAAAACTGATCTTATTTCATTAATTTTCACTGCATTACTAATTTGAATTATATTGTAACTAATTCTTTTATTAGAAGCTTCAATATAAGTGATCGATTTATGACGTTTACTATTCATATGTAGCATTAATACAGATTTTTTTGGAATTAAATCTGTTTTACAATATTTGCAGCTTACTTTAATTTTATTTGCTCCTTCATCTACCTGAATCCAATTTTTAAAGTTTGGGTCTTTTATCCAAATATGTGTTGCAAATTTTCCTCTTGAAATGCTAAAATGAAAGACAATTCGATTTAATAACAACAACAAACAAATATATCACAAATGATTAACCTTTTTAAATTTGATGTATTCGATTTAGATGTATTTTCTTTTTCTAATCTAACGGTTGGTGGTTCAACGGTTGGTAGTTCTTCATTCTCATCATGATCATAGTAGATAAACAAAGCGGGTTCTACCCCACCTTTCAACAAACCCCATAATTTGCTAAAAATGCTTGTTTTTGTGAATTTAATGAGCACGTTTTATTTTATTAGCACGTTTTAGTGTGTCGGTACGTTTGGGTGTGGTTAATTGTATATTGGGGAGGGTGGTGGTTGGTGGGTTGTGTGTGTGGGTTGATTTGGGTTTTTTGTTGGTAGTTGTGTGAGGTTGTGGAGGTGTGGTTGTAGATCAAACCTGTTGCAACATATTTGTTAATTTTATTAGAACATTTTTTTTTAAAATATATGTTTATGAATAAATTATTTTTCTTATCAGTATTAAAAGTTCTGAGTTTTTTAGGTTTGTTAATATATGTATGGTTGTTGTTGTAAAGAATTTTTGTTGTGGTTTTGAAATTTTTAGATTTTTGTTTTGTTATGAATATTATTTTCGCGTGGGCTTAGTAATAGAGCAAATGAATTTTTATATGTATAGTAGGGTATTCTAAGCGGCCATTATTTTATAGTTTGTGACGTGGGGGATTCCAATAAATTTTAGATATCATGGTCATTTTTTACAAATTCTATTTTATGTTTTGTTATCTGAGTTTAGCGTAAAACAAAGTGAAGTGGCTATGTCTGAATTAGGTAAACGCTTTATAGATTTAAGAGATAATTTTGGCAGCTAACGTTCGATTCTGACCATATGCCACTTTTTACAATATTGAAAAATATATAAAAAGTTTTCATAATAATCTTTCTCAGTTAGTTATACAATTTATGAGGTATCGGTTGGTTAGTTAATTTTACCATTATGGTATCGTGGGAAGATCTCAAAACAATTACCGAGTTTGATCTAAGTGATAAATCATCACAACTATATTTTAAAAACATTTTATTCATGAAATTAGTAATTGTTACAAACTTTTTAAATGAATATAAAGAATTAATTATTGATGAACATATAAACCAGTTTGAAAAATATCGAAAGGCCTTAGTAAAATTAGTAAATGAAGAAATAAAGTTTTCAATACATGGTTATCACTTCAAAAATTGCATATGGTCTTCAGATAGTGCAACAGCGGGGCCAGATACATGTTTATGTAGTTTCGTTTTTATTGAGGATTGTTGCATAAAGCTCATGAAACTTTATTTAAGATTATCTGGTGCTAAATAAAAAAAACAACAATGGTTGACTATAATTGGATTAAAGATTTTTTAGAAAAATATAGTGATGTTTTATTGATTGAACATAAAGAATTCATAATTGATTTCTCTCTAAGATTTCCAAATTCTACAATCCGATATGAGGAAATAAAATGTGAATGTATACCTACATGTACATGTGTAGTTGAATATATAAGAAAAAATAATATTATGAAATTAATGAATTATTATAAATATCAAAGAAATTTAATATTAATGACCAGTAAATAATTAATAGTGGTTGAGTAAAGATAAAATCAATATTATTTATAATGAAATTATTTTCAACATTCTGCATCACTGTATTGTTTATAGCTTCAACTACAGATTTATCATTTAGTTCAACAACTGAATCTGCAGCTAATTTACCAACTGAATATATAACAGAATCAACAACAGCTGAGTCAATGGCATCAATAATTGATTCATCAACTGAGCCGGCAACTGATTCAATAACTGACTTGGCAGGTGATTCATCATATAGTCCAATAACTGATAAATATCAATATTGGGATAAATTTAATAATAACAGTGGTAGAGTAAAGGATTCGTTAATAACATTATTATCAGTTTATATAGTTTTAAAAGTATTTACATAATTTAATAAACAAAAAATAAGTAATATTTAATTTTTTATATTTTCGAATAAATTTTCATTATCGCCTGAGAATATTAAATTATTATTATTTAAACAAATAATTATTAATTCCAAAAATATGATATTCTCTTAACCACAATGTTGATAATTACTTTGAAATTTAAATGGTAATTTATGCGTGAGAAAATTCAAATTTATTTTTGTTTTCATTATCAAAGTTCGCATTAAAGCTTAGAACGGATATAAGCTTAACCACAATATTATTTAACATTATTATTATTTGAAATAAAAAAAAAAGATTTTTTTATGAGTATGGATATCAGCTTAACCACAATATTATTTAATAAAAGATTTTTAAAGACTTAATTAAAATATATATTTTGATAAGAAATTACTATAAAACGTTAAAAAATTTAATTATTTGCATCAGTTTAATTTCTCAATTGTGTACGAATTAACGTAATATAAAAAAATAAATAAAATGTCAAGTTTCCTTATTAAAAAATTAAATAATATAGGTAGCGCCGGTATGCTACAAACTAAAAAAATTACGGAATTAAAATTAAATAAATCCTATACAATTAAAAAATTGTGTAGGATAAATACTAAATTCGGACCTAGAATTATAGCTGACTTTAGTCAGTTTAGGGTATTTTTACCATCCATGTATAAAATAATGTCTGACAAGGACATAACAGACATAAACAATGGAAATTTTTCCATTATGAGTACATCTCATTATGGGTCGTCTGCAAACATTAAATTTATTGACCTGGATTCAGATGTGCAGTTAGAAGATTTTGATGAAGGGCAGCAGATGGTAGTGGAACTTGACAATGATGATGATAATGACAGCGACTGGGATGTTCCTGTTAAACAAATCAAGAAAAAAAATGTACTTAATTAATTTTTTAATTATGTTTTCAATTTAATTAACAAAAACAAAATAAATGTTTTATATACTATTTGAATAAAAAATAATATGTCATTTTAAAATATTAAATAGCGTTTTTTCTTGTTCTTTTCATTTGTTTTGATAGAAGATTGTAGAAGAAAAATTGAATGTTTGTGATAAAACAATAAGTTTATTACAAACTAATTTAAAAGGTAGGGGTCTGTCTGTAGGGTCCAAGCGTAAAATTGAAGGAAAACTTATTACGTTTAATAGTAAGAGGGAGGTTTTAAAACACAAATTGCATCATGGAAGTGGTATGATTCAAAGTAGAAATCATGTTGTTTGGACTGAATTTGAATCAGCATTTGCAGGAAGAATTAAAAGTTGTGTCATCACCAACTTATTATACAAAGATATAGAATTTTTCTTGGAAGCAGCTGTAGCTGTTTTTCAGAAAGAAATAGCTACAATTTTAAAAAAACATAATACAATTAAATTAAATGCTGTGTTAAATGCAGAATTTATTATCAAAAAAAATGATGAGATAATTAATGAAATGAAACATTTTAACACCCAAAATAAAACCTTGCAAATAGAAGATGATACAAAACAACACTTCTTAGAGAATATAAGAGAACCCATATTAAGTAAACTCCAAGATTTTCAGGAAAGAGATAGTGGTTGGAGCCTTCATCATGTTGTAAATTTGGTAATAAACATAAATAAAAATGAAAGATTTTCAGGATCCTCATATATAAGTTTACCCAAGTCAATACATTCAAGAAAAGCATGTTTAAATATTGAAAATATAGATAATAAATGTTTTGCTTGGGCAGTTGTTTCAGCACTTTATCCAGCAAAGAGACATCCAGAAAGAATTAGTCAATATCCACACTATTCATCTGTGCTAAATTTAGATGGTATAACATTTCCCACACCTATTAATCAAATTGACAAATTCGAACGTAATAATAATTTATCAATAAACTTATTTATGTTAGAAAAACGTTCTAATAAATATTTAATAGTACCACTACGTTTAACGAAGCATAAAATTGATCGACATGTAAATCTTTTATTGGTTCAAGAGGAATATAACTATCTAAACAAAAAAGATACAGATGGTGATGATACCGATAGTGTGTATAATGATTACGATGATGATGAGGCCGATGATGTTGATGATGAGATTGATGATACTGTAAATAAATATCATTATTGTTGGATTAAAAACTTATCACGATTGGTAAGCTCACAACTATCACATAATAAAAAAACTAAATATATTTGTGATAGATGTCTACATTACTTTAAGAATGTCAATTTATTAGAATTACATACAGTGGATTGTGAAACCAAAAATACTTGCACAGTTGATTTACCAACAGAAGAAAATAAATGGATTTCGTTTAAAAATTATAATAATAAACTTGAAGTTCCGTTTTGTATATATGCAGATTTAGAATCAATTTTAAAGCGTGTTCAAAATGATAATAATGAATTAAATACTTTTAAGTATCAAGAACATCATGCTTATAGTATTGGATATTATGTAAAATGTTCCTTTGATGACAGCAAGTCCTATTATAAATCATACACGGGTAAGGACTGTCAGGTATGGTTTGTTCGCCAATTAAAAGAAATAGCTGAAAATATTGAAAATATCTATAATGATATAAAACCAATGATTCCTTTAACTTCAACTGAACAATATCAATATGACAATGCATTATCATGTCATATATGTGAGAAACGTTATACTGGAAATGATGAAAAAGTGAAAGATCATTGTCATTTAACGGGCAAATATAGAGGAACAGCACATAGAACTTGTAATTTAGAATATAAATGCTCACGAAGTATACCTGTAATATTTCACAATTTATCAGGATACGATGCACATTTTATCATAAATGCATTAGCTAATACTTTTAAAGGGCGCATCAATCTTTTACCTATAACAAAAGAAAAATACATTTCGTTTACAAAACATGTTGAAGGAAGTAATATTACATTAAAATTTATTGATTCTTTAAGATTTTTGGGGACATCATTAGAAAAATTAGTATCATATCTACCAAAAAAAAATTTAAAAATAACAAAAAAGGAATGGTTTCATCTGAATGATTACAAATTCAATTTATTGACTCGAAAAGGTGTTTTTCCATATGATTTCATTGATTCATGGTCAAAACTAAACAATTCTAACTTACCATCTAAAGAAGATTTTTACAGTAAATTGAATGATCAAGAAATATCAGAAGAGGATTATATGCATGCAAATAAAATATGGGGTATATTTAATATAAAAAATATTGGTGAATATTCAGATTTATATCTCAAAACTGATGTATTATTATTGGCAGATGTATTCGAAAACTTTAGGAAATGTTGTATGCAAACTTATAAATTAGATCCAGTTAATTATTATACATTACCAGGATTTACTTGGGATGCAATGTTAAAATACACTGAAATTAAATTGGAACTATTAACAGATATTGATATGGTATTATTTGTAGAGAGAGGCATAAGGGGTGGAGTTAGTCAATGTTCTAATAAATATAGTAAAGCAAATAATAAGTATATGCAAAATTATGATCCTACAGATGAAACAAAATATTTAATGTATTTTGATGTTAATAATTTATATGGTTGGGCTATGTCACAATATTTACCAACAGACAATTTTACATGGTTAAATGAATGTGATATCAAAACATTTAATTTATCAAGCATTAGCAGTGAGTCTGATGTAGGATATATTTTGGAAGTCGATTTAGATTATCCTAAAGAAATTCACGATAATCATAGTGACCTACCTTTTTGTCCTTTACATGATGTACCACCAGGTGGTAAAACTAAGAAACTTTTAACAACATTGTCTCCAAAAAGACGTTATATCATACATTATATTTCATTACAACAATGTTTAAAAAATGGACTAGTTTTAAAAAAAATACATCGTATTCTACAATTCAACCAAACACCTTGGATAAAACCATATATTGAGCTTAATACTTTAATGAGAACTATGGCCAAAAATGATCATGAAAAAAATTTATATAAAATAATGAACAACGCAGTATTTGGTAAGACCATTGAAAATGTAAGAAAATATTGCAACATTAAATTAATAACAAAATGGGATGGCAGATATGGTGCTAAAGTAATGATATCTAAACCAAATTTTCATAGTAGAACAGTTTTTAACAAAAATTTGGTTGCAATTGAATTATTAAAAACACAAATTTTAATGAATAAACCTATTTATATAGGAATGAGTGTCTTAGACATTTCTAAATCAAAGTTATATGATTTTCATTACGAATACATAAAGAAAAAAATTAAAAATAATGTTAAACTATTGTACACAGACACAGATTCATTAATATATGAAATAAAAGATTGTGATATATATGAAATGATGAAAACCGATATCAATTATTTTGACACAAGCGATTATCCGCAGAATAATATATTTAACATACCTTTAGCAAATAAAAAAGTACCAGGTTTGATGAAGGATGAAAACAATGGTGAAATCATGACTGAATTTGTTGGATTAAAGTCTAAAATGTATAGCATAAGAATAAATCATAAAGATGCTTTTAAAAAGGCTAAAGGCTTAAAAACATCAGTTTTAATGAAAACAATAAATTTTGATGATTATTTAAACTGTCTACAAAATAATTGTATGATAAGTAGGAGACAATGTCGAATAGCTTCAAACTCACATAAAATATATACATTAAATCAAAATAAAATTGCATTAAGTTCTAATGATGATAAAAGATATGCTATAAATGAAACTTCAGATACATTAGCATGGGGTCACTATAGTATTAAAAATTAAAATTAATTATTTAAAATTTAAGAGTTTTATTTCTTTTATACAATACATAAAATGAATAAAAAATATATTGTTTTAATTTTAAAATATTTATTTTTATTAATCAATTATTTAATATAAAAGTTCTATCAATAGATTCCAAATATTTTTTGTATAGATAAACATTTTGTAATGCACAACATTCTTTTCCTGCCGCTATACCTTTATGTTGAAGACAACTGTTAACAGAATACAGATTTTTTAAAATTTTTAAATTAGGGCAATCATAATTTTCTAAGTCATGTGTACGATAATTATCCATGTGTCCAATTAAATCGTTAATCCAACATATTTTTTGTTGTCCTTTAAGATATATATCTTTGCCTGATAAATTGGTCTCCATATATTTAATTACATTTATCAATTTGTCTGATCCAGTATTCCAATGTATACCATGATGATTGTGATATAACCAACTATTTTGAATTTGACTATCAAGAGGTAATTTATGAAATGTAAATGATTTTTCAATAATAAAATTTGTGCATTTAAATGGTTCAAATGATGTTTCATTGCTTAGTATTGCAATCTCTTTTAAAATGAATTTGTTACGTTTCTCGATGAAACCTTGCAAATCAATTATTACACTCATTTATGTTAATTTTTTAACTTCACTGGTCAGCGGATTGTATTCAACTATTCTATCATGAATTAATATGCAAAAAGCTGTTGTTTTATCTGGGATGTTTTCAGAAGTTTTAAGCTCAATTCTGACATCAACAGGCCCCGTTTTAATCAATTCGTTTTGGTGAGAACAATCTATTACAATAATTGATCCAAGTGCAAGAAATCCTGCATTACCAAGTAATGGTTGATTAGTTTTATTATAATAAGATTGTTGAAATTTTGCATACATATCATACAATATTGCATATTGACCTTTGTTAAAATTTATGTTTAAATTATCATATGGGAAAACTTCAGAATTTAAAAACACTTTGAAATCTGTAATGTTGCAATGATCAAAGTAGCTAACATCTTTCGTCAAATTGTTTTGTCTATTTGTTTGCAATGCAAAAATTACATAGCGAGGTTTTTCAATTTGACTTGTAGTTTTCACAGTCCATACATGGCTTGTGGTCTGAGGTAAAATTGGGTATTCATACATATCCCAACTACGAAAGCTCATTTTAATTGGTATACCTTTATCAATAAATTTTAATAATGATAACTTTGAACTATCTGCTACAAGTATATGTGGAACCTTCCATTGTACGTTATATATATTAAGTTTAACTTTTTCATCTACATTTGTGTTTACAATTGCATTATCATCATTTCTAGATCTGTTAATAATAAGTTCATGTTTAGCATTAACCAATATCTTTTTATAATCTTCGGCAAATCCTAATAACAATTTTAATGGCACGCAAAAATTAAAATATTCTTTATGTAACAAATTAATGCTTGAAGTATCCCATCCAGCATTGAACGCCATTTTACTTTCATCTGCATTAAAAGATATATAGTTTTTCAATGTTGATGTACATCCGAGTTTTCGAGTTCTATCAATTTCAACACCATTTATTTCATAGCGAATTTCATCAAATAGATATGCAGCAACATTATTAACTAATCGAGCAGTTTTTGAAACCACACCTTTTTCATCTAGAAGGGTTCCCTCAATATACAGGAAAACTTTCACTTGGTAAAATATTAAGATTTTGATGTTGAATTAATATTTGTATGACGTCATTGTTTTTAAATGATTGTTGATATGGGGAATAAGTATGATATTCAATTTTTGAAATACTTTCATCATAGCTAATGCTTTGGGATATATCTAATATTTCGCTCATTTTAATTTTAATCCAAGAGATTTTAAAAAAAATTTATTAGCTGGTGTCAATGGCTTTTTAAGTCGTCCTCCTGTTTTAGGTCTTAACTGGTTCAATCCTTTTGATGTATTGATATTTATTTTACTTTTTGGCTGATATTTATTTATATTATACAGAAGCATTTCAAGGTTTTAAATGCAGTCGAATAGTTATTGCTTCCCCTCTAAAATTTATCAAGTTATTATCTTGATCTACTAGTCTTAGTGTTATAGAACTTATTCGGTTAGTATTCACTGGTAAATAGATCACTTTTCTGGGAACTTCATTTATTTTATAGCCTGGACTAACTTCTGGACAAAATTCATGTAATGTGTGTACTTGTTTATTATTCATATATGACCCATGAATGATATTGCATTGAACATGTATAGTGTTGACATTTGATATATTTACTGGTAGATCTGATGAATGCCATTCATTAGCAATCAATTTTCGTTTACTGAAACCAAGAAGCTTTCCCACCGAACTTGTAGTATTAAAATAAATATCTTTAGAGCACATTATTTCACATTGTAGTGTATTATTGTTGGGAACTAGTTGAATATCTTCTACCCCATCATATAATAAATCAATAGCATTTTCTAAATATGCAGCTATATCATTAATTTCATATGAACCTATAGGTATTTCAATTATTTTATCATCAATTTGTAAGATATTGTTGTGAATATCAATATTTGGTATAGAATTATAAGTAACTAATTCAACAAGACCGCAAACATAATCACCACTTAATTCTAAAGGTGGAAAATAATCTGTAGTTAATACAGATTTATTTCCTGTAAAGGTCAATGTGAATGACATTATTAACAAAGAAACAATGAGCTTATTTATTTTAAACATTTCTTTTTATTCATTTTCAAAAACTTAAATAATTATTATTATAACAACTGATTTAAGAAAGCTAGACATAAATGACCACATATTATTGTATTATAATTTTGATAAGAATTGTAGTTATACTGTAAATTATAACCTAAATATTTAATTAATTCAATAGGTGGTTGTAAGTTTCCAAAGCTGTCAAAATATGTTACAACATTTTTATTTTTATTGTATGCTACCCAATGAGTACCAGAACCTGATGATTCATCCAAATTGACAATACCACACTCTTTATTTAATGGTTTTACTGGTACACTATTTCGCATAAACACCCCTCGAAAATGAGGTATAAATTTTGAATACTTATGTAAATCAATATCGCTTAATGGTCTCCTGGGTAGGATTTCTATTAGTTTTTTGGCTGTGGATTTAAATACAACCCTAAACCTGTTTTATAAGGTTTGAGATATAAGCCTTTACCCATAGCAATACTCTCCATTGTTTGATTATGACGTTTATTCTCAATTAATTCTTGTTTTGCATTCTTGACATCGTTTATCGCTTTAACTATTCCTGTTACACCACCAGACAATGCTCCAACAGCAGATAATCCTGCAAAAAGTGGTACTAGAAATGGTATAACTCCACCAGTTTTAGGCACTGAAATAATTCTAGGCGATACAACACTTTTTCGCTTAATTACATTTTTAGCTACATGAAGTGCCAATTTTATAGCATCATTATTGCTACTAGGGTTTTTTAATTTTATAGCATTTTTCGCATCTTTTATGGCTTTTTGAAATAACTTTACAGTTGTTTTAATTTTAGTTTTATTAGTTTTCCTTTTTCCTGTTTTATTAATATTCCTTTTTACACCCATTCCAAATTTAATTTTAGCTTTCATAGCGTTTGTTACTAATAAAGCGTTCGCTCGTTCTAAGAAATTGGAATCTTTAGCAGTCACACGTTTCCAAGCTTTTTCTGCTAAAATTTTATCTGCAATGTGTCGATCTTCGATATTTTGAAATTTAGAATATTCTATATCATGTTCTTTACAAGCTGAATCTAAGGGGTTTATACCAGGATCACCTCTAGCTAATCTTTTTTGTAATTTTGTACCAGGTCCACAATATTGATAACCACCGGGTAAATGTAATTCAAATGGCAACTTATTTATAATTTTATTCAGAATACCTTCACCTTTAACAGCTTTTTCTTGACTGATATAATTTTTATTATAATCAATCATTATAGGAGCATTAACTAATTATGAATGATAAATGTGTTGTTTTAACATTTCAATATATAAATTTAAGACTTATGGAAATTTATCAGTAGTCAAGATGAAATTCATTAAACAACACAAATCTTTACCCGTAAATAATTTAGATATAAAAATAGGCGGGAGTGATTGTAAACCAAAAAAGCATGGTGAACTACTACCAAATAGTATACGAGGATTAATAGTAGGTCCATCTAATTGTGGAAAAACAAATGTTATATTGAGCTTATTGGAACAACCCAATGGATTGAAATTTGAAAATATTTACATATACTCTAAATCTCTACACCAACCAAAATATGAATTTCTTAATCAAGTTATGGCAACAATACCCGAACTGGGATACTACACTTATTCTAACAACAGTGATATACTTTCACCTGAAGAAGCAAAATCACATTCTATATTTATTTTCGATGATGTAGCATGTGATAAACAGAATAATATTCGAAAGTATTTTTGTATGGGTCGTCACAATAATATTGATAGTTTTTACTTATGTCAATCTTATACTCATATTCCAAAACATCTTATTCGAGATAATGCAAACTTTTTAATAATTTTCAAACAGGATGATATGAATCTAAGACATATTTATACAGATCATGTTAGCAATGATATGACATTTGCACAATTTCATGAAATGTGTCTTAAATGTTGGAAAGAAAAATATGGGTTTTTAGTTATAGATAGAGATAGTAAAAAACAAAATGGTGGTTACCGTAGAAGGTTTGATGAATTCTGTTATATAGATTAATCATACCAGATATAAACAGAGCAGTTCAACAGCTCAACAGCTAAACAGCTTAACAGCTCAACAACTCAACAGATTAATTAAATATAATATACATTAACAAATATGAATGAGAAAATTATAAAAGACATTATTAAGACTAGTAAAGCAGTAAAAAGGAAATATAGAGCTTTAAAAACTGGACAGATGGAAGCAGAACATGTATTAGAAGAACATTTTAAACCAATTACATTGCCACTCAAAAATGTTACAAAAGCAATTGAACAACAATCAATTTATCCTGAAATAAAACAAGAGAAATCAATTGGTGGAATTAAAAAAGAAAAGAAATCTAGATTTTACGATGACCTTTCTATTATAAGACAATCAAACAAAAGTGATTCTGATGATAGTGTAGATGAATCGAATACTTTATTTCATACATCTACTCCAAAAAAATTTGCATCACAACATTTATTAAGCCCAACAACATCTATAAAACATTCAATTGAGAAACCTAATACTACATCAAAATATACTAAAATATTTGAATCTACTTCTTCTATACCTAAAAATTTTGATTCAACTTTTGGTCCATATTTTGATCAAAGTTCTGCTGAATGGAAAATTGGCAATAAACAGATAGAAGTGAAAGAGAATGAAATAATTATTGATAAAATCTCATATAAAAGCACAATTGGATTGCAAGAGTTAATATTTATGAAAAATCCTGATGAAACTAAATATACTGATGCAGACTTAAAGTTGTATAAAAAAATATTAACAGAAACCAGTGCACATAGGCGTAATTACAATGCAAATCAACAAATGCGAGGAAATACTGGTAATAAATATAATTTTATAATTAAAAAATTATTTCCACATCAGTATAATACTCGGAAAACCATATCATCAACTGCGACAACATTGGGTAAGGGTCTTATGATGAAAATTTCTAAACGAAAGCTTGATTATGTTTACTGGGATGATCCAAATGAGCTAGTTGATAGATTGCAGTTGTTAGTAGGCTCTCAACAAGCCGGTCATAATAATCACAATAATGAAATTATTAGTATTTTGGATGAGTTGAGAGAAGCCAATATTATACAATAAAAAGAAATAATTTAAAGAAATCACATCATTTGTAAATATGCCTATAGATAAGTTTGGTCGTACTGGTCCTCCAATTAGAAAACCTTTGCGAGGATTGTTGGGACCTGTTGGACCAGCAGGACCTATTGGACCATCAGGGCCTATTGGACCCACCGGACCTTATGGAATTGGATTTATATTGGATGGGAAAAATAATTATGATATCCAAAATAAACGACTTGTTAATCTTCATCAACCAGTTCAGAAAAATGATGCTGCAACAAAAGGTTATACTGATGATAGAATTGAGAATAAGATTAAGGATGTAATAGATATTTTGCAAAAAGAACATAAAGCTTTGCTAGAAAAATATGAAACATTTGAAACTTTTATGTTTAACCATATAAAAATAATATCAGATTCAAAAAATAATAATGAAAACAAAACAATTATTACTAAACCTTTTAAAGTAAATACTGAACCAAAGTATGAGTGAATTATATTCTATTATATATATATATAACTAATAGTAACATATCCATTTTACATCAAAATGAGTAAGAATGATGTTGTCAATGAATTACATAGACCAGCTCGAAAAAACTTCTCCAGACGCCGTGTTATTATTAAGGGTTTTGATGATCTTTGGCAAGCTGATTTAGTTGAAATGGGTGCATATGCGAAATCTAATAAAAATTATCGTTATCTTTTAACAGTAATTGATACATTTTCAAAATTTGGTTGGGCATTTCCAATTAAAAACAAAACTGGCAAAGAGGTTACTAAAGCAATGAATACAATTTTCAAAACTGGCAGAAAACCTGAAAATCTTCAAACAGATGATGGAACCGAATTCTTTAATAAAATATTTCAAGATTTAATGCAAGAAAATCACATAAATCACTATTCTACATACAGTTCTTTAAAAGCATCAATAGTTGAACGTTTTAATAGAACTTTCAAAAATATGATGTGGAAAATTTTTAGTCTTAATGGCTCTTATAAATGGATTCATATAGTAAAACAATTAATTAATGAATATAATCATAAAAAACATCGTACAATAAAAATGCGACCATATGATGTTACAAAACAAAATTCTAAATATTTACTCTCTACTGTGTATTCACATATTAAACAATTTACCGACGGCAAATACAAAATAGGCGATAATGTGCGCATAAGTAAATACAAACATGTTTTTGAAAAAGGTTACACACCAAATTGGACAACTGAAATTTTTAAAATACGAAAAATTCAAAATACAAACCCTGTAACATACTTACTTGAAGATTATCAGGGTCAACCTATTGCAGGAGGATTCTATGAACTAGAACTAAATAAAGTAAAACATAATAATATGTATCTGATTGAGAAAATTCTAAAAACAAATAAAGATAAAGTATTTGTAAAATGGCTTGGTTTTTCAAACCAACATAATTCATGGATAAATAAAACAGAAATTCTAAAATAAAAAAAAACATATTTCTTTTATTCAATAAAATAAGATTATTTCACAATTTCAATTAATATTTAAAACTTATCATTTCTATGTTAATTTAATGTTTAATATATTTCCATGTGATATGTTTGTTTCAATTTACTAACATCGATTATCACCATATCTGATCTATAGGATGTGTCATGACTTGTAAACTTTTCCATTTCACCATTACTCAAAATTCTTTGACTTTCAACTTCCATATATTCAAGACAATTTATTTTCAGCAGTCGTTTTTTAAAATTGCTGTCATATGAACATCGTATTTTGATTTTTTCTTCATTACTATGTTCCAATTGAAAATGTCGGTAGAATATATTTTCACTTTCGATAAAACCAGCAATTTCTTTTTCTTTTCTAATTAAATCAAGTCTAAATCCTTCAATCGCTTCTTCAACGGTAACATAATTTTTACCTGAATCTTCTGATTGTATTGTTTGATCATCTGATGTTGTTGCAGCTGTTGTTGTTGTTGTTATTATTGGTTCTATTGATGATGTTATTGTATCAAGTGATTCATCAGGAGGATTTACATGTTTCATTAATTTTACTGATAAGGTTACTTGAATTACTTCATTACTAGGAAGTATAACACTAAATGTAGCATTTCCATTATTTTCCTCATTTAATGCAATAGTAGGAGCAATAGCAGGAGCCGCATAAATTCTAATAAATAGTAAGCTTAAAATAGTAATAGGTGAAAACTTCTTCATATTTAATTGCTTGATTTCAAGTTAACTATTCAAGGTCTGTTTGCAGAATGAATTATTTTTTGTTTTTCCTCTAATAACAATCGTCGTTTTTGTAAATAACCCTGATAAATATCTTTGTAATCTTCCACTAAGATTAATAAACGTAAAACATCGTCTTCTACAGCGGAATCGTTTCTAGTTTTATTGTAAATTATTTGAATTGCATTTAATTTATCTATTAAATTCATAATTTGTGGTTTCAGTAAATATTCCTTATCATATTCATAAGACTTTTTTACATTTTCTGAATATTCAAGTGCTTTAGTAAGTCTCTCTTGCAATTCAGAATTTTGATCAGGTACATTTTCTTCTATTCTCCGATATATGGATGTAGTAAGAGATAATGATTCTATTTCTTCTCCTGATTTGCTCTTACCAATATGCTCCCAATCTTCTCGCATTGTGAATGGACAATCCGATGGAAACTGATTTGTTTTCCTTTCATATTTACCGGGTCTATTTCTTATTTCACCAACTATTGTTATGTCTCCACCCATAACTTCTATTTTCACATGCTGCCATTCAAGAAATTTAACATCCCAATTAAGATATGCTGGCAATGCTTCACCATTTCTTATAAATAATAATAAAACCTTTTCACCATTTTCAGGTGTTGCCCAAAGCTCCACTATAGAACCTAAATATTTAATATGTACTATTTTGAATGATTTCCATTTTCTACTACACACACAATATCTATGTCCATGCCGTATATTTTCACACCAAAACATCTTCACTGTACACTGTAGACTGTAGCTCTATTAATTTGTTATTATTAATTTATATGGATTTAGCTAGATATTTATAGTAAGCCGTTAATTTCATAATTTGGAATATTCTAAAATACTACACTTTGTTTTACGCTAAACTCAGATAACAAAACATAAAATAGAATTTGTAAAAAATGACCATGATATCTAAAATTTATTGGAATCCCCCACGTCACAAACTATAAAATAATGGCCGCTTAGAATACCCTACTATACATATAAAAATTCATTTGCTCTATTACTAAGCCCACGCGAAAATAATATTCATAACAAAACAAAAATCTAAAAATTTCAAAACCACAACAAAAATTCTTTACAACAACAACCATACATATATTAACAAACCTAAAAAACTCAGAACTTTTAATACTGATAAGAAAAATAATTTATTCATAAACATATATTTTAAAAAAAAATGTTCTAATAAAATTAACAAATATGTTGCAACAGGTTTGATCTACAACCACACCTCCACAACCTCACACAACTACCAACAAAAAACCCAAATCAACCCACACACACAACCCACCAACCACCACCCTCCCCAATATACAATTAACCACACCCAAACGTACCGACACACTAAAACGTGCTAATAAAATAAAACGTGCTCATTAAATTCACAAAAACAAGCATTTTTAGCAAATTATGGGGTTTGTTGAAAGGTGGGGTAGAACCCGCTTTGTTTATCTACTTATACGAATGAGTGGCGTGTCTGTGGGTGTATTAAAGGTGTGTTTGGCACAATTTATGTTGTGTCTGTGTATTGTACGTTTTGTGAGGAAATTGGGCCGTACATTGAGTATATGGAAGAGTATATGGCTTGATGCCAACGCGTCCTCATCCTTATGGTTTACTAAGGGTGACGATCGGGGTGGCGCCAACATCCTACATGGTAGGGAGCTCGAGGAATGGATTGTAGGATCACGAATGAATGTGCTCAACGAGCCCTCCGTATGGTATACATTCAGCGGTGCACGTGGACAGAGCGATATAGATCTGACTATTGTGAATGGTATATGTGATCGT
>OY987255.1:29567461-29600156 GCA_963920725.1 Rhamphomyia laevipes
CCTTATTGGGCAGAGTATGAAATGAATCTGCAAAAATCATTAATTTTGGAAATTAAAAACAAACATTTCTGATATTTAATATGAAAAACTGAAAATGCCATCACTATTTATGTATGTAAATATTTAATATTATGCAAAATATTACTAACTAACTACGAGTTATCTGGTACCCCTAATTTATATAAATTTGTATAAAGTTATAGAATTTGAATGTATGTATTGCAAAAATTTATTTGTGTATAGCGCGAAATAGTTTTCTATATTTATTTCATATTTCGTTCAAGCTGCTAATTAGGGGTACCAGATAACTCGTAGTTAGTTAGTAATATTTTGCATAATATTAAATATTTACATACATAAATAGTGATGGCATTTTCAGTTTTTCATATTAAATATCAGAAATGTTTGTTTTTAATTTCCAAAATTAATGATTTTTGCAGATTCATTTCATACTCTGCCCAATAAGGGTTTTAATTTGATACTACAAACGAGACCTTACACCTTACCCTCTTCACTAAGTAATCCCATACAATTTCAAGGTCCTATGTAGTCATATAGAGTGCCGACCTCAACAAATCAAATTGAAGTCAATTTTTTTTACTTCAAAGTCCGTCACAAAACACTCTTAATTGATTCCATAATAACTTAAAATTCTAAAATATGAAAATTAAATTTTATAAAAATAAATTGAAAAAGTTGGCCTTGAAAATTTCTTGTGAAAAACAAAAACAAAAAAAAAACAAAGCAAAACAAAAAATGCAAGAAGAAACAATATAGGTTAAAGACGCATATTATATGGTTCAATATTATAAAATATATTTTATATTTCTTTCCTCTTTCTCAACATGTTTTTTATCCCTTTCTAAAAATATATAACGAAAAAAATTTACCGAAAATAAAAAATATTTTGTGTTAAAAAGCACATTGAAATATCTAATATCAAAACCATATATATAATAATTATTCTTCTCAAACCATATTTATTGCAAAGCTGTTTTTTGTGTAAAGCACCTCCCCAGTTTTTAATGAAAAATAATGTAAAAATATATTACTGGCCATCTTATTCATTATATAATTTTTGATGTTGGTCTATCTTTTCCATTTTACTTTCTTCATAAATGTATTTATTGGAATAGTATAATTTATAATCCGTGTTAGGTTTCCGAAATTTTCCTATGCAGTGCCTAATACATTTTCTTTCTAAGACTCGTAGTGATTCCATGGTTGAGCAGTTTATATTATACCATATTGGGCATCCATAAGTAAGTATTGGTCTTATTAACGATTGATAAGCCAATATTTTTACTCGAGCTGATAGATTTCTATTGTAAAATAAGTTTTTTGATGCCATAAAGGCTTTTCTAGCTTTGATTATCTGTGTAGAAACATGTGTCTTATAATTTAAATTTTGGTGTAATATCAACCCTAGATATTTGACCGTTTTCTGTCCTTTTATTATATTTTCAGGTGTTATTATTTTAATTTTTCTCCAATTTTTCCTAATCTCATAATTTGCTTCTGTTAGGGATGGTCTAAATAATATTAATTCACACTTATTATAGTTAATTTTTAATTTCCAAGAATTAACATAATTTAGTGTCTCATTAAACATTTCTTGCAAATTTTTTTCAATATCCTTTATTTTTTTACCAGACGTATAGATTGTTAAGTCATCTGCGAATGCATTACTGGATTTTACATTTGAGTTAGGTGCTAAGTTAAATTTTTTTAGTAAGTCACTAAAAAACAAATTAAATAAAATTGGAGCATTCACTGTACCTTGCTGTAAACCATTTTTTACCTGAAAATCTTTTAAGGAAACATTTTTACCATTGCTAACCACAAACGTTTTGTTTCTTATCATATTATAAATAATTCTAATTAAATAATTTGGAAATTCATAACTTATCAATTTGAAAACTAATCCTTCAAGCCATACCGAATTAAATGGTTCTTTCAGGTCTATTAGACATGCGCCTACACATTCCTTATTATTAATTTTCCAACATACATCAGATGTTAATTTCGTGATAGCATGTATACATGAATGGTCCTTTTTGAAACCAAATTGGTTTTCAGGTATAATGTTGTTTTCCGTAGCAAATGAAACGATACTATCATTTATTAGTATTTCTAATATTTTGCTAATATTTGGTAGCATATTAATTGCTCGTAGATTTTTAGCATCTCTTGGATCTTTACCCGGCTTTCTTATGCATATAATTTTAGCTTTTTTCCAGTGTTGGGAGAAATATCCATTATTAAAAATACAACAGTACAATAGTAAAACTTTATGTGGTAAGTTTTTAATTACAATATTTGGAATTTCATCTATCCCAGCTGATGTTTTATTTCTTAATTTCTTAATAATACCTGTTATTTTATCAACGGTTGCAAAATATCCATCATTAGTCTCAGATGCTTTTAATTGGTTAGATTTTTTATTGTTTGTAAATTCCGTAATATTATTGTTTATATTTGACCAGAAGTTATCAACAGTATTATATATTATCTCGTCATTTTCAGATATATTTCCTTTTAGAATATGTGATTCTTCAATGTATGCACCTAATAGGTTTAGTATGTCTTTTTTATTTCTAACTGAATATCTATCTTCCACTTTTAGTAAGTTATTTATGTTTATATCTGCCCTATGTAACATATCAGATTCATTCTCTACAACTAGCAATTCTGTTATATCTTGAGTATTTTTTTTTCTAAATATTTTATTGATAAGTGGAAACATACTTTTGGAGTTTTTATGTGTTATATTTTGCAAAACATTTTCCAAATATTTTGATTTTTGGTGGTTTAAATTTTGTTGAATTAATGTATTGGTATTTTTTAGTAGCGATTTTAAATATGTTAAATATGTACTATTATTATTACCACCATTTCTCTTTATGTTTTTGATTTTTGTTAATATAGTACTTTTGTATTTTTGAAGGTTTCTTACTCTTTTTGTTATATATTTATTTAAACTATTTTCACTTTTTATTTTGGGAACTGTCTCTTTTATGCTATCTACTATAATTTGTTCTGTAAATCCTATGTAACTATCTATTTCGGTATTATTTAAATTTTTCTCATTGGAATTACTTATATTGTTTTGATTTGATGTTTCCAACAATTTATTCTCTAATACTCTTCTAAATCGATTCCAATTCGTTCCTTTAAAATTATATCTTTGATTTGCTATTAGTGTATCTATTTTAAATTTTACATTATTATCCATAGAGATTTCGAACTCCATAGCATAGTGATCACTGTCAAACGGTAGAACTTGTAGTTTGTTGTTATTGTCGTTATTATTTACGTACTTCGTACTTGTTGTGACGTTGAGTCTTATGTCAATAAGAGCTATGTCCAAATAAGAATTACCTCTTGGAAAAGAAGGTTCTATTGTACTGTAAAATTTGGTTTTATATTGAATTTCGTAATCGTTAAGCCAATTTTTAATAAAGTTTCCTCTGGGATTATTATACTGGTTTCCCCAGCTTGTATGTTTAGCATTTAAGTCCCCCGCTATTACATAGTAGTTATTACTGTTGTCTAATTTTAGTTTGTGAAATATGTCTTTAAATTCTTGTTTGAAATATTCATTATTATTTTGTGATGCATACGCTGCAACTATAATTATACTTTTATTTTCATTAATCTTAATTTTTATAGAACATAATTCTATACATTTGTTATTTGTTATGATTTGGTATTCTTCAAATTGTAGTTGTTTCTTAATCATAATTGCTGTACCACCACCAAATTTCGAATTTAATCTATCTTGTCTGACGAATTCATAATCTTGAATAAAATTTTATGTTTCGAGTTAAGTTTCGTTTCACACAAAGTAATTATGTCAGGTTTTATTTGTTCAGAGAATTGTAATAAATACGATTGCTTATACATTGATATTAGAGAGTTAATATTAATAGATATGATTTTAAGTGATTCTTTATTATTGTCTGTAATTATAAAAATTTAAATTTAATATATTACCAATTTCATTAATTTGCTTAGAATGCATGTTTACATTAATATATATATTTTTAATTTCATTACTTAATCTTAATAAATTATTGTTAATATTTTCTAATAAAGTATTATTAATGTTATTGCTATTATTTATGTTACGACTATTTTCTAAATTGTTATTATTATAAATATTGTTACTTTGGTTTTTATTATTACCATTATTTAATATGTCTACAAATGAAGTGTTAGGTCTAATATAATTATTTTTCATACTGTTATTTAATCTAATTTTATTTTCTTTATCTTTTTTATTAATTCTAACCTTGTTTTTCTTCGCAAATATTCTGGGCACCCTTTGTAATTCGCAGGATGTCCTGATTCTCCACATAAAGCACATTTCAGCGATTCTTTATTAGTAACATCACAAATCCCAATTTCATGATTTTTATTGCATTTGACGCATATATAGTCTAAGTAACAATTCGAAGCTGTATGGCCGAGATTTTGGCATCTTCTACACTGTAATATATCACGTTTTATTAGCTTTTCCCAATGAACTACTTGATGGTTTAAATTTTTTATTTTATAAACATTAGCAATTTGGCTATTAGCTGATATTTGTACCAAGAAGGTACCTAATATAATATTGTTTTTTCTTGAATTACTTGTAACTAATCTTGTTACTTTTACAAATTCCACTTCTTCTATTGCTAAGTTGATTAATTCATTTTTAATATCTGTTTCTTCATCATTTTCGTTCAATCCTTTTGTTCACGGCGTAAATTTAATTTATAATTTAGCTGAAAATTTATCAAATAAAAACACTAAAACTTTTATTTTATTTTTTATGAAATTTTATTTTTATTTTAATATACTTTTTTCAAATTGATAAAACACTTTTATCATATACTGGCCAAAAACTAATTTTTTACTGTGTTAAAATTTAGAATTTTTCTGTTTATATAACAGCTGATTGAATTTCTATGTACAACAAAATATAAAGATGGTCATTGACCTGCATTAATTTTATTATATAAAATTTGTACATAGAATGATAAAATCTATTATTTAATTAATTAATATTATATAATATAATGTATTTGTGAAAAATGAGAGTTTACAATATTGCCAGTATTAAATAATGAAAAAATATAATGCAAATTAATTATAATTTATTGGAAAGCATCATGTTTTCCTCGCTAAGCCGCTAGCCCCTGATGTGATGACATTTTGACTGACATTAGTATACAAATAAAAGATACACATGGTCGGGTACGAACATTCTCCGGCCCTTGGATTATCTTAATTTAATCCAATGTGTAAAGTGTCTTCTAAGTAAAAATTATAATAAGTGTAAATAATATATATTAATAGTGAAAAGTGATGTAATTAATATATATATAGTATATAATTTTTATAATAATATAGTTTTAAAAATTGAAAATATTAGCTTTGTTGACATCGGTATAAGTGATATATATTTTCATTTTGCATTTGTTGATAAATGAATTGTTGATATTCCATCTTCAGGTATGTGGAATATATGTTTATAATATATTTTCTTGCATAATTATACTCCAGCAAACCATCGTTGAATCACATGAAATTGATAAAAAATGTTATGTAAATAGTGTAATGTTTATGTTAATTATATTTGTTTTGATAAATTTGATATAAATTTGTAATTTTGTGTATGCATGTGTATGTGTGTATGATGTGTTTGGGAATGTATAGTTAGTGCAAATGTGATTGATGAATGTTTTTGTTTATTAAATTTTATTAAATTTTATAACACCATAATTATAATATAAATGTCGTTTTAATTAATTAATTTGTTTATTCATTAAAGTTCATTTGTATGTATTAAATTTATAATTATGTTTGAAAAGTTCATAAATTAATTATTTTTTAAAATGTTCGAATTTAAATTATCTTTTATCGGTAAAAGACATAGTTTTTTAATTGGTCGTTTAAAAATACCATTCGCAGTTTTTACGGTCACAACGCGTACCAATTTATCATCACCGGGATGAGTCGCGGTAACACGCGCAATTTGCCAATGTGTCGGTGGCATTCGTTCATCTTTAAGTAGTGCAATATCTCCGATTTTGATATCATCATGTGTGGAATTCCATTTTGATCGTTTTTGCAATTGAGATAAGTATTCATTACTCCATTTATCCCAGAATGTTTGGTATAAATGTTGAATATATTTCCATCTATCTAAATTGTTTATTTTAATATCTTTTAAATCCCTTTCAGGCGGAGTATTTAATGAATCCATAATTAAGAAGTGACCAGGAGTTAGTACTGATAAATCATCTGGATCAGGCGTTTTCGGACATAAAGGACGAGAGTTTAAGCAAGCTTCAACTTGTGATAATAACGTTGCGTATTCTTCGAACGTTAATTTTGCATTTCCAATAATGCGTTTAAGATGAAATTTAATTGATTTGACTCCCGATTCCCATATGCCACCCATATGCGGAGCCGATGGTGGATTAAAATGCCAATGCGTACCTAATGAACTTAATTTATCAGCTATTTCGTGCGACCATTGTTTTTGGGTAAGTTTTCGTTCTTTACTTAACATGTTATCCGCTCCAACAAAGTTTGTTCCACAATCACTATAAATGTTTTTACATATTCCTCTTCTAGATGTAAAACGATGATACGCTGCTATAAACGTTGCGCTGCTAAGATCGCTTACCAACTCAATATGTATTGCTTTTGTACATAAGCAAATAAAAACAGCAATATAACCTTTATAAAATTTATTGCATCGTCCTTTCCATGCTTTTATTTCTATTGGACCAGCATAATCAACACCAGTATTATAAAATGGACGAGCAATTTGAACACGAACAGCCGGTAAGTTTCCCATTAATTGATTAGATTCTTTTGCTGCAAAACGAAAGCAAATAATACATTTTTTAATTACTCTTTTAATATTATTTTTTGCATTAATTATCCAAAATTTATTTTGTAGATATTCTGTGGTCAATGTTTGTCCACCGTGAGACGTAGAAATATGCGCATTAAGAATTAACAAATCTGTAAAATGAGATTTTTTTGGAATAATTATTGGATGACGTCTATCATATTTCAACGTAGAATTCTGAAGTCGACCACCAACCCGAAGCAATTTATGTTCATCGATAAAAGGATTCAATGTTAAAATGCTACTTTGTTTTGATATTTGAATTTTTGATGATAATTTAGATATTTCATCGCTATATGCAGCGTGTTGCATATATGTTATTATATAATTTAATGCTTTATCGATTTCTGATGGTGTGAGTGGTCCAAGTTCTCGATGCTTATGATTTCGGAAATTATAAATCGCTCGAAAACAGTACGCAGTTACACGAAGTAAAGTTGTAAGTGATGAATGCTTTTCAATTATTGTTTGAATAAAGTTTAAGTTATCATTTGACAATTGTATAAATAAAGATTTTATTTTTCTTATTTCTAGATTTGTTACATTACAAACATTTTGGGGAAGATTTTTTGATAAAAAATCTTTAAGAAATGTTGGACCCTGCCACCAAATCGATGAAATAATCATTTCAGAAGGAAGTAACCCACGAGAACCGACGTCTGCTGGATTATCCTTTGAGCCAATATGATACCAATTGGCAGCTGCAACACGAGACTGAATTTCGGTAACTCTGTTGGCTACGAAAGATTTCCATTTAGATGGATGTGCTTGTATCCATGCTAATGTAATCGTTGAATCAGTCCATGCATAAACTGGAACATTATGCAAGTCCATCGAATTTTTAACAAAAATAATCAGTTTTGATAATAACACAGCACCACATAGTTCGAGGCGTGGCAATGTTATACGTTTCAGAGGAGCAACTTTTGTTTTTGATGTTAATAGTTGGATTTTAACTTCTTCGTTTTCGTCCACAAATCGTAAGTATATTACTGCTGAATATGCTTTTTCTGAAGCGTCACTAAAACCATGAATTTCTATATTTTTAGTTTGTTTTGTTATATGAATCCAACGCGGTATTTCTATGTTTTCAAGTATGGCTAGTTCTTCACGATATAATAGCCATTTGGATTTTAGTGCGTCTGTGACTTGTTCATCCCATCCACATTGCTGAAGCCATAAATCTTGCATAATGATTTTTGCATAAACAATACATGGTGAAATCCATCCAAGTGGATCGAATAATCTTGCTACGTCTGATAATATGCTACGTTTGGAAATTTTAGAAATTATAGGTAATTTAATTTTAAATTTAAAAATATCTTTGGCTGGATGCCATTGAATACCAAGTGCTTTAATTGATTCTTCTTTATCAAATGTTAATGGAAAATTTATTTCTCTTTGATTTTCAGGAACCTGCCGTAAAATTTCATTATTATTACTGGCCCATTTACGTAATGGAAAACCAGCTGAATTGGTGATATTAATTAATTGCTGCTGAGATTGGACAGCATCTTCAACAGTATCAGCTCCATACATAACATCATCAACATAAAAATTATGTTTTAAAATGTTTGATGCTATTGGAAAATTATGTTCTTCATCATCAGCTAGTTGATGTAATGTTCGAATGGCTAAATATGGCGCTGATGCAGTACCGAATGTGACTGTGTTAAGAGAATATGTTTTTATATTTGTGTCGCAACTATCTCTCCAACAAATTAGTTGATACATGGCGTCATCTGGATTAATCCAAATTTGACGATACATTTTCGTTATATCAGCCGTATATGCGATTTTAAACATTCGCCATTTCATCATGACACTAGTTATTTCATTTTGAAGTTTTGGACCGATCATAAGACAATCGTTTAATGATTTACCATTTGCAGTTTTGCATGATGCATCAAATACAACTCGAAGTTTAGTAGTAGTTGATTCTTTGAATACTGCATGGTGAGGTAAATAATAAATTGCACCATTTTCAACAGTTTTTACTTCGGTCATATGTTGCAATAATAAATAATCGGTAATATTTTCAGAATACATTGTTTTTAATTTAAAATTATTTTGAAAACGTTTTTCTAATTGTAGAAACCTGGTGATTGCAGATTGACGTGAATTATTAAACAATGGTCTTACATTGTCTTTAAATGGAAGCGAAACTTGATATCTTCCGTCAGAATTACGCTTATGTGTTAACGCAAAATGGCGTTGACAACTTTCTTCTTCTGTAGTCAGCTTTCTGTTCTCTGCGATTTCTTCAATTTCCCAGAAACGTTTTAATTGTTGCTCTAACTCGACCATATGATGATGAGCAATAATTGTTTTTTCTGTAGCGTCGAAAACGTTTCCAGAAACTATCCAGCCGAATTCAGACATTTGTGCTATTGGTGCACCGGGAGGACCTTTTATCAATCCTGACATAATTATTGCTGCATATACATTAGCACCTAGTAATATATCTATTTTACCAGGCGTATCAAAATGAGGGTCAGCTAATTTTAAACCTTTTAAATGATCCCAATTATTAATTTCTATTTTTTTAGATGGCAATATACGCGTAATATTTGTAAAAACGAAAGCTTCTACATCAAGTCTAAAATTGGAATTGTATAATGATGATAATGTAAGTGTTACTTTATGTTTAGCTACACCAGAATTAGATTGACCTAAACCAGTTATATTAACTAAGGTTTTTTCTTTTTTTAGTCGTAATTTTTGGACAACTGCTTCTGTTACAAATGTTGCTTCAGAACCCGGATCAATTAAAGCACGGAACGTGTGAAAATCGCCATTGGATGAACCGGTATTAATAAGTGCGGTAGCTAATAATACTTTTGAATTTTGAATTTTTTGTGTAAAATATGTTTGTATATTATTTGTTTGTTGTGATGGACACGCAATAGGTGTGTGTTGAATTTGTAAATTCGATTGATTTGAATTTTGTGCATTATTTTGCCAATTTATTGCGCCGGTTTGATTCTGAATTGAATCAAATATTTGTGAATTTGGATCACTTGAATTTATTAAATTGTGTTGTACTGTACGAGAATTGTAATTTGGTGAATTGTTATTATGTTGTGATGTGTTAAAATGTAGTAAAGAATTGTGCCTTTTATTGCAATGCAAACAATTCTTGTTGCTTGGGCACTGGGTTTTTAAATGATTGTATGCCAAGCAATTTATACATGCTGATATCTTTTTAATAATATCAAATCTATTTTTTACATCCATTTTTAGAAATTTATCACATTTGCGTATTGTGTGATTACCTCCACATATACGGCAAGACAAATTTTGTCCAGAAGTGTGACCAGAGTTAATGCCATTAGTTTGTCCAACATGAAATGATCTGCTCAATCTAAAATTATTTGAATTTGATGCAGATGGAGGCACAAATTTTCTAAAAACTGTTTTGGATTGTTCAACTGATTCAAGCGTGCGGAAACGAGTCTCCAAAAAATTCTTAAAAACATTCCATTCTGCGCAATGTTTTGTACCGCCTAAATGCTCTTCCCATAACTCTTGGGTGTTTGAAGGTAATTTTAAACAAATTATATAAATTAAAATTATATCCCAATTATCTACAGGTATATCTAAATTTCTTAGTGAATGAATACATTCATTTGTTGTATCTAGGAGTTCTTTTAATCCAGAAGCAGTTTCTAATGTAAGATTTTTTTGGTTAAATAACATTCGTAATTGCATATTAACTAAAACTCTTTTATTTTCATATCGTTCTGTCAGTATGGACCAAGCCGAATCATAATTTTTTTCTTCGAGTGATACATGCTGTAACAATCGTGCCGCTTCACCATGAATTGATGATTTCAAATAATGCAGCTTTTGAATATTTGGAATCGACTTGTTTGCATGTACTAGCGATACGAATAAATCATAAAATGGTTTCCAGCTTTCATAACCGCCTGAAAACACTGGTAATTGTATTGGTTTTAATTTTATGTCGCATGGATTTTCCGCCGCGACCATTGATTTTGTTAAATTAACATTTTCAACCATGAGAGCTTCGTTCATTTCCCCCGAATAATCAAAATATATGGATTTTATTTTGTTAAAAATCTCTGATGCTAAATACTCAGATTTTAGCGATCCTTCCTCTTTCGCCGTAACAATTTTGAAATGCCAATCTTGGGCTCCTAAAAATAACGCATCTAAATTTTTTGAACGCGTTTTAATGTAAGATTCACGCCGTCTTAAATTATCAACTTCTTTAAAACTTTTCGCGTCGTTCAACATTTGTTGATAAACATTTTCTAGGTATTTAATTGCTACCTCTAATGTAGGCGCCATTTTATTAATATATGTATACTTTTAACAATTTCTAAAATAAATCAAATACTACTTTAATTTTATTTATTTATTTTAGGTGTGAAACAACGCAATATATAAAATGGATAATTCACAACCTATTATAGTATATTAATAGATATTTTTTTTAATAAATAAAATACTAATTTTTTTTATTTTAGGTATGATTCACCAATTTTATTATTAATAATATATTTTTATGTAATGATATATTTATTTAGTTTTAATTATTTAATTTATTAATTAATATATAATTTATGTAATATAATTTATTTAATTTTATAATAATATAATTAATATAATATAATTGAATGTAATATATGTAATATAATTGAATGTAATATAGTTTATATAGTTTATATAGTTAAATAATATATTTAATATATTGTATTTAATATAGTTTATATAGTTTTTAAATAATATAATTTATGTATTTTTTATGTAATATTAACATAAGTTATTTATTATTTGAACGTATGTAAAAAAATTTTAATAACGAATATATATTATTTTAAATTTAATTCACTTATTCACCAAATGTATAAAATTATTAAAAAAAAATTAATATATGGTTATATACCAAATTAAATATATGGTTATATTATATTAAGTATCCGTAAAAAAAAAACTTTTTTTTTTTTTTTTAAATAAAACAACGGCAATCGCCCAAATAAAATTCAATGATGATGCTTCAGAAACATTTCCAACGGCGATCACTCAAAAAAAATCTACGGTATTCGCCCAAAACTAAAATTTACGGTATTCGCCCACAACTTTTCTAACTATTATATATCATAGATATAGATATATAGAAAAAAAAACTGTTTAAAATTTTGCAAACCGTACAAACTGTTTTATTAAAAGTTAATTTTTCATATAAAAAATTAAATTTTTCTGGTTGACAACCGCTTTTTATTATTTATTATATATTATATTATTTTTTTTTTTAATTAATTGGCGGTTTATAAATTTACCAATTTTCTTTTACTAAAAATGATTTTAACACTAAATAATTTTTTATAGATACAGGAACCCGCACTTTAAATATGATTATTGTTCAACCAAATGTTCACTTTTGTATTATATAATATTTTATATCATCAATTTGCACTAACCTTTGTGTCTTGATTTTCCTCCTTTCCTGATCTTCCTTTGACGTAGTTTCACATACACACTACACTTTAATGTCTTATACACTTTAACTTTATGTTTTTCATAAATTTTCTTTTTAATATTTAATGTAATACACTGTAATGTTAACTTTTTAAATATTTTTTTTTTTATATACACCGAATTAATTATAAAATATATTTTTTTTTATGCACTATAATGTTTTAACGTTAACGTTTTAATGTTTTTTTTACATTAAAATTTTTTTTAAACTAATTTTAATGAAACCGAATTATTTAAATGTTTTGTTTTAATTTTAATAAACCGAATAATTTTTTCGTTCGAAGGACCAAATGTTCACGGCGTAAATTTAATTTATAATTTAGCTGAAAATTTATCAAATAAAAACACTAAAACTTTTATTTTATTTTTTATGAAATTTTATTTTTATTTTAATATACTTTTTTCAAATTGATAAAACACTTTTATCATATACTGGCCAAAAACTAATTTTTTACTGTGTTAAAATTTAGAATTTTTCTGTTTATATAACAGCTGATTGAATTTCTATGTACAACAAAATATAAAGATGGTCATTGACCTGCATTAATTTTATTATATAAAATTTGTACATAGAATGATAAAATCTATTATTTAATTAATTAATATTATATAATATAAATGTATTTGTGAAAAATGAGAGTTTACAATATTGCCAGTATTAAATAATGAAAAAATATAATGCAAATTAATTATAATTTATTGGAAAGCATCATGTTTTCCTCGCTAAGCCGCTAGCCCCTGATGTGATGACATTTTGACTGACATTAGTATACAAATAAAAGATACACATGGTCGGGTACGAACACCTTTTAAAACTAAGGTTTGTGTTTTTTCCGTCCTTGGTGTGTATGTAAAAAATTTGGTTTTTTCGTCTTGTAGCATTATTGTTTTTACTATATGATAATTATCTAAATTATCTATATATAATAATTGTTTATTATTTGCTATCTTTTTAAATGCAAAATTTTTAATTTTAAGTTTGTCTAATAGTATTTGTTTTAGTGTGTCGATATCATTGTCGACTATAACCATCGGTGGAGGCTTTATAGTTTTTTGTTTTACTATATTGTTATTTATATTGACTTTTTTTTTTTGTTGAAGTGTCTCGGTATTATTTATTGAACGTTGGGTATTATTTTTTGCACTCTCCGTTTCTAATAATTTGTGTTTACTATTTTCGCTATTCAAAGATTGATGTGGGTGTACTCCCTCCTCTTCACCCATTTCATCATCAATATTATTTGTTAGTTCTACTTTATTATCATTTTTAGCACAAGTTAAATTATAAATTTGTGTTTTAAGACTTTCCACTATTTGTTTTAGATTATTAATTTCAGTTTGTAGAGTAAAATTCTCTTCTATTATTTCATTTTTTGTTTTGAAATTTTTTTTGTTTTTTTTTTTTTTCCACTAGATTTGAGTTTATTTTTATCACTTTCGTCGTCTGACGTTATATTTTTTTTTCTTTTTAAATTGTTTTCCCAATTAATTAAATTTTCATCATTGTTTTCATCATCTGAAAATGAGCTTTCACTCATTTTCCGATAATCACTAATTTCTAATTATGTATATTTTTCTTAATAAATTCCAGATAACTACTTATTTATTATCTTACTTAGCTAAACAATTGCGCACTCATGTGTTTCTTTACACAGTCAATCGAACACTCACATCAAATACTAATGTCTCTATTTTTTTCCAGTTTTACAAAAAAAAAATTTTTGGCATTATTAATTTAAAGTCGATAGAAATCTGTAATATATAAATGAAATAATTAAATTTTTAAAAAATTGTGTTAATATCGTACCAATTCCGGTTCTACAAAAAAAAAGGAAATTCTTCCTTTATTTTTATATTATTAGTTTTTTCACAAATAATTTTTCTCCGTATATTCAATGTTGTCGTTAACTTTTCTTTTATTTCTGACAGTTGTTGAGGAATTACTGCATTTTTCAAAAAAAGTAAGTCGTCTTTAAAGTGCTCCTCATCTAAATTTATTTGTTTGTCCTCATTAACAGGTGTTTTATTATTTGAGGTGCTGCAATTTGCCCTGCGCAAATTTTTTAATTTGGCTATAAAAAACCCAGTTCCTTTTTTTAAATCGTATAGTAAATCCTGCGAAAATTAATAAATTATATGAAAGTTCAATAACTAAATATTTACGACAAACTTACAATTCCTTCTAGTTCCTTATTGTTGGTTTTAAAAACAGGGAAAAGATTCACACAAGCATGACACACTGCTTTTTTTTCATCTTTAGAAAGATACAATCCAAAATAATGTTCTGTATAAGAACCGAGTAAATCTATTACAGCCTTCCTGGATTTTTCTGTTAGAGTTTTTGTTGAGTTAAATTCTTCTATATACTTAAGCCCCTTCTTATTTTGAATATAATCTTTGAAATCCTTAAAATTGTATAAAATTATTTATAAAACTATTTTCTAAATAAGGAAAAAGAATACTACAAAAATAAAATTAAATATTATGTCAATTTAATTCTAAACTGTTTATAAAATTCGATAACTGTCACAGAATTTGTTTCGTGTGATAATGTTTTATTGTATAATTATTTACATAATGACACTTATCGAAAAACTACTGTAATCAATTTATTGCTGATAAAATAAAAGAAATAAAACCAAACCTCACTGCTAACGAGCAATAGTTTTCCAATTACAGCATTACATCTTTTTAAACTACCCTTTTCAATAATATTTTCGGTTTGACTACTATTATGTGTTTGTGTAAAATCAGTTTGTGAAAAATTATCGGTGTATGTTTTAATGTTAACTTTGATAAAGTTATTTTCTACATCATTATATTCGCTACTATATAAAAAATCAATTAATTCTTCATTTTCTATTATTACTCCTAGAGAATCCGAAAATCCAATTATATCTTTTATAGAAAAATTAGAATGATAACAAACTGGAAAAAAAGTTGTGGAATAATAATTTAATTTTTTTCCTGATAATTTAGAAATTTATCTGAATTCGTCGCTTTTAAACTTAATTTCATTACTTTTCAATTATATATATATATACCATTTTCGAATTAAATTTTTGAAGAATATTGTTTATAATGGTTTATAATTGTATTTCAAAATTTTTTTAATTCAAATTGAAAATCGGTTGAACTCTTTTTAAAAATATAGTGATATTTCATTTTAAAAGTGAACAATTTAATTCAGGAACGGTATATTACAGAATATCTCTCTTTACATAATATTATTAACAATACTTTTTTTTATGTTTTTTTTTTGTCATGGTACGCCAAACTTTCATGATGAAATAACAAATATAGTTTGGGAATCGCTGATATAAGAAATATTCAAACAATATATTGGCAAACTGAAAAAAAAAAACAGATTGACACAGTTAAAAAATAATGCAAATGCAAAAAAAATCTGATATCACGTCGCCAATAGTCCAACCTATGGTGCAAATACAATTAAAGCATTGAAAAAAATTTTGATTTAACTCTCCAAAAGAATAAAATAATTAGAAACAATCATATTGTCATTAAAAAGCACAATATTAAATATTTAATAAATTTACTTTATACATACCTGAAAAAACCACTTCTTTGTATAAGAAGCTAGTGCATAAGCTATCCATTTTATATATAGTGACCCATTCCAAGCTCTCATCTGGGAAGCACACTAATACCATGAACGAATTCATTTTTCAAAATATTTATTAATAATTAAATTAATGTTTTTTTTTTTATATATATGTTCACTTTATTTTATTTGTCTTTTTTTTATTTTTATATGTTCACTTTATTTCCACTTTACTCAACTTTATTTCAACTGTATTTAAAAAATAATTTTAAAATACATAATATTTATTTTATCATAAATCAAACAACTTCACTCGCCGAAATATTCCACTTTAATAAATTTTTATTAGCCAAACCAACAAACAAGAAGTGTTCTTTTTAATTCCTGGCATATGTAACTAACTTTATTCTTTTAAGTAATCGCATTGAGTCTTTTTAAGAATTAAAATATTTCTTATTTGAAATTTTTTCATAAGAAAAAAGTTAGTTTTTAAAAATATTAGAAATGATTTTAAATAAGAATCAAATTCAATCAAATTTAGATTCAATTAAAATATTAATTTCATTAAAGCAGCGTTTCCCAAACTCTAATTACCGGGAACCACTTTTTAATATAAAAAACCCCTACTGAATATTTTTCAAATATGAAAGTAATTAAGTTTCAAAAATAAAAAATAAATTGCTTTTTCTCCTGGAAAATCCTTTTTATATTTGGTTTTATATTAGAAAGCTGAATACCCATTTCGAGCAATTTAATCAATTTCTATACTTCGTTTTTGTGGGCGCGTAGTTAGAAAATCCCGTTTCACACAAATATGTTGATGTAAAAGGTAAAAGCACACAAATTGCTTTTCGGGACAGATGTATATTCAGCATTTAGATTGCCCCAAAAATCTTCCAGGTTTATAGTATTCAATAATTTGAATTAAAAATGTTATTATGATGTACTAACATTTTAATCAGTTTTAAAATTACTTTTTTCTTACTTTGAAATTTACCTTTTTCAACGAATTATGGATATACCGTCACAATTATTAGGTTACAAATATGTCAAAAAAATCGGTATGTTTACAAATTTCTTTGAGTACGTCAATTATCAAGCTTTACTTCAATTAATACATTTTACATTCAGAACAGAAAAACAGTGTTATTATTGGTCAACGCTTTTCGACATATTTTTAGGTGTTGAAGAGTTATAAATCACACGCTTGAGACTTTAGGCTTTCATTTTTTTTATTAGAGCGCTTAAAAATATGTCTATAAGTTTTTACAATAATTACATAGTTTTTTGTGCCGAATTTAAATGTATTAAAGTTAAACTAATAAAAAGGAATAGTTTACTTTTATACTCTTTTAAGATCTAAGGTATTTTATATTTTTGAAAATTATAAAAAAATTGTTTTCAGTTAGCGGAACCCACTTTTGGAAACGCTGCATTAAAGAATAACATTTAATTTTATATTCTTAGCATAGAATTAACTTTATTCTTTGAAATAATCACATTGATGATTTTGAAGAATAGACTACTTAAAAACTGCGAATTTGAAACATAAAAAATATATTTTGTTTTAATATTAAAAATGATTCTAAATAAGAATCACTTTTTTTCCTAATTTATAAAATTAATTACAATACAGAATAAAAATAATTCTAATAAAAAGCTAGTTTTATAATTCTTAAAAAGGAATACTTTTTATTCTATTAAATAATCATATATTTATTCTACATAGGAATGAAAATATTTGTAATCTGAATATTTTTAATAAAAAAAAAACTTTATCACATAGAGATTGAATGATTTTTAATTAGAATAAATTTATATTCTAATTTAGAATAACTAAGAAAACGAATTCCATTAACGAATCAAAGTTTATTCTAAAAAAGAAGTTATTTCCCGGATGAATATATATTAGATTTAAATGCATTTTTTAAATTAATCAATTAAAATCAGCTCCTTATTAGATTTAAATTAATTCTTTTATAGAATTTTTTTTTTTATTCTTTTTTTGAATTTGAGATTGATTATAAAAAATGAATCATTTTGATTCTTAGGTGCTTGATTCTAGATTTTTTTTGATTCTTGCTCGATTATAAGGGTCTACTTCCCACAGAAGTAGCACAGAAAGAAAGATACGGCACAGAAAGATACGGATAACTTATTATGGAAAGCTCCAAAGAATAATAGGAATAATAGAACAAATACCACATCAACGAAAAGAAGCTGGTTCAAGGGCAAGAAAGAATACACAAAAAGCAGACATATTTGCTGACAAGCTAGCCAAAATATTTAAATCGGATGAGATCTACTCTAACGCTACGATGGTAGAAATACAAAACTAGGAATAAGTGGTTAAGGTAAATGAAGTGGCTTTTGAGGCGTAAGTCGAAACTGTTAACTCATAACGCAATATTTATATATAACCATTTAAACCAGTTTGAATATACGGGTATCAACTGGGATGTGCTAAACAGATTTCAAAACAAAAGGTACTGAGAAATATAGTCAACGTTTTGTTATTATATACGTAATGACGATCTTCACCGGGTATAGGAATTCAGAAAGTAGTCAACTAAATAAAAAAAAATAGTTTCTATAGAGGTGCATTAGAATAACCAATCTTTTAAGATTTTCAAAGTAAAGTTTTACAGTATAAAAATAAGAGACATAAGTAAAATAACTGTCATGTATAAATGTTATTTGATGACATTTAGTTCTGGAGGTATAAAAAACTAAACATTATTAAAAGGTAAATATTTTATTAAATTAACATTTAGTATAATAAATAAAAGCTGCTTAACATTATCTTTGTAACAAACATTGCTTTCTTCAAAATTGCTCATCTTTATTATTTATTGATTTAATTTTATATTTTTATTTCTTTAATAATAAATAATATTATTAAAATAACTATAATAAGTATAAATATGCGTAATCACGAATCCAACCTGTGTACAAAATTTCATTGAAATTGGATAATATTTAGCATATGATCTAGTCTAGAACATATGAAATATTAGTCGGAAATTTTAGCATAGACCCCCTCATGCTACTAACTTCTACCTTAGTCTACACATGTTTAATCACGAATCCAACCTGTGTACAAAATTTCATTGAAATTGAATAATATTTACCATATGTTCTAGAACATATGAAATATTAATCGGAAATTTTAGCATGGACCCCCTGAAGGTATTAACCTCTATCGTGGCCAACACATGCATAATCAGCAGGTCTATCTTTGTACCAAATTTCATTAAAATCAGATAATAATTACATGCTATAAAACACGTAATTATATAAAATTCGGAAACTAAAACTGTTTTCTAGGAACCCCCTGAAGGTCTCCAAATTTTAGGAGAGGCAACTAGATCACAAAATTAACCTATATATAAAATATCTTTGAAATCGGTTAACAATTACTATATGCTGTAGAACATATAAAAAAAAAAAATGAAATCGGAATTTTACATGGACCCCCTAATGCTACTAACCTGTAATTTGGTCAACCTATGCAGAATCATGAACTCAACCTGTGTACCAAATTTCATTGAAATCGGATAATAATTACACGCTGTAGAACATAAAACAAATATTCTTCGGAAACTAAGTTGCTCATATATTAGTTTCCCATGAACGTACTATACCTACCTACTACAAATTTGTAGAGTATCAAATAGATAACTAAATGAAACTGTGTATTCAATATCATTGAAATTGGGTGAAAGGTACTGTAGATATAGAGAGTTGAACTTATGAAAAGTAATTACGGATTTTTACATGGACCCACTGAAGTATCGACTTTATATTTTACAGACACCAAGTACATACGGAAACTACCATATGTACCAAAATTTATGCTAATTAGATAAAAATTACTATATGCTCTAGTCTAGAGTATACGAAATTTTAATCGGAAATTTTACCATGGACCCCCTGAAGTTACAGACCTGTATCTTGGTAGGCTTATGGACAATCATGATACCAACCTATGTTTTAAATTTCGTCCAAATCTGAGACAAGAAATTTTTTTTTACTTTTTTCCGTAGAACAAAAACACGTAAGTTCCCACATAAATGGGGAAATCTAGCATGGTCCCACTTAAAGGATCAATCTCATCTTGTACCGGCACCTGCGCGAAGTCTGTTAGAGCCTGTGTGCCAAATTTCATTAAAATCGGACAATCGGTTCTAGAAGATGTAGCTGCGCACAACGCCTAGAAAAAAATTTTGAGCGAACTTTTTTGTTTGACCATCCAACCCATCACCAGACTTCATAGTATTTCATACTACTCGTAATATGTACAAAGAAACTCAAATTATATCAACTAATATTTAAGTTCTTCAGTTAATTTCGATTCGATTCGATTTAATTCGACGGTTAACTGGACTGAATACATAGTTACCGATCGCAATCGATTAAACCACATATATTTTGTTTTTGTTATTTTTGAAACAGTCAAATTTCATTTCTCTTGACATTTCCTTCAGTTTGGATTCGCAAAATTCCAATCGTTTCAAACTCTTTCGATTCGATTCGTTCCGATTCGGCCTATGTGTCCACTCAATCGATTTACCATATAAAATATATGGAGACGTCAAATTTGAACTTTTCGAAACGAATCGAAACTGAACCGATCGAAACAATGTAGCCCAGGCTTAAAAATTAACTATAATTATTTCTTTTCAATTTTAATTAAAATACAATCTTACTGCGGTGGTCGACGAGTTTATCGAAAACGAATTCATCGAAAACAAATTCTTCGAAAACGAGTTTAACGAAAGCGATCGAATGATCGATTGATCTAATGACGAGTTTATCGAAAAATAAAACGAATTCATCGAAAACAAATTCTTCGAAAACGAGTTTAACGAAAGCGATTTTATCGAATGATCGATTGATCTAATGACGAGTTTATCGAAAAATATTATTTTTAATTTTAAGGAACTAAAAACTTTTAAATATTTTCTTTACATACAGAAACTTCAAATGTGTTTATAATTGCATTTGTTGGAACAAATGCATTTAAGGTAAAAATTACTGAAAAACTGTTCCAGGTTTTCATTAATTGCAGGAAATTCCCTTCATTTATGCATTTTTTGAATTTGTGGTAATTAGAAAGGTTTTTTATATTTTTTATTAAATAAATATTCAGTTATCAAGTAGTGCGGTTATTAGTGAAATTAAAATATTTAGAAAAAGACAAAAATGAAAATGTTTTTTATATGATTGTTGTATAAAATACAAGTCACCCTGTCTTTCAATTACTTGTGCAATAAACGCACTAATATTAATTAGTAGCGGAAATCGACTTGCTTAATTAGCACTTTTGCTAATTAAGCAAAGTTGAATGCTCAGGTGGTTGAACGACGGTAATGAGACCTTGATTATTATTTGTGAGAATAAAAATCAAGGCCACGTTTTACCAAAAAGGGTTGACTTGGATTTTATAATTTGATTAATAGAGTTGAGTTGATTCGTAGTCGCGTTGAAGTAAAGTCGGTCTGGATTTTAAATTAATAAAATAATATTTAAAAATAACTTAATAAAGATAGATAAATAAATTTTTACTGGTGTTAAATTAATTATTTGAGGTGTTTTATTTATAATTAGAAGATTTCTAGATTTATATGGTTTATGTTATAACCGTAAGTATAACATTGGCGCAGCCGGTTAACATAAAACTACGTTTTTATGTAAGAACTTTCGTTCGAAATTTGAAAAAATAATATATAAGATACGTTTTGCCGTCGGGAAAAATTCTGGAATTTACATTAAAGTAATATATAATAAAACACGAACAATTTACATTAAAATAATATAAAATAAAATAGTGTAATATAAAAAATGGTGCAACAATAACTTAAAATAAATAAATACATAAACATTTAATTAGTTTTTTTATAAGACATATATAATAATAAGTTAATTTAAGTGCATCATATAATTGTATATAAAAAAAATTGACATTGAACTTTAATAACTCGGTAATATAATACTTATATATTATAATAGAACAATTATTAATGTGCTTGAATGTTTTGATTTTTTTTTGTAACCTATATTCAAATGTAAACTTTGCGTGTAAGTGTAGATGTGTGATTAATTATATTGAGAAGTAAATACAACATGTTTGATGAGTACATTTTTTTTAAAAAAAAAGTAAGTTTGATTAATATGTTTAAAAAAGGTTTGAAGTGGTAAAAAAAAAATTGTATGATTAAATAAGATTTATAGTTGGATAATTTTATATATGATATCAAACATAATATAAACAGTGAAATTTTTATATCGAAAACTAATAAAGTGATAGTGATTGAAAATTTAATTGAAATTTTAAAATGTCTAGTATTAATGTTGTTAAATATAAAAAATTATTTGTGATAATAATGTTTTTTGTTAAATAGTAAAGAAAACTAGAAAAAAATAATCGGCTTGATTAAATAAAATATTAGAATAAATTAGTGATTGAAAAATTGAATAAAAAATTGTAGTTCGTGTTATGTGTAATGAATGAATTAAAATTTTAAAATATTATAGGAGAAACAGTGAAAAATAAAATTTGTTTTTTTAAGTTATTTAAAATAAAGAAATTTAGGTGTATTTTTGTTGAAAAGATTAAACTAGTTGTGATTTTTTTTTTCTTGAGAAAGTAAAGTAATTATTTAAATACAATAATAAAAATTTCAGATATTGTAAAAGAAGTGCAGTAATAAATAAATGATAAATAATACGTTATAATTTTTTTTGTATATAAATAAATAAATAGAGTTCGTGGTTTAAAATTTCGATAAAAAATAAATTAAAATAAAATATAAATAAATAAATAAAAATAAATAATTAAACAAATAAAAAAATAAATAATAACAATTTGTATATATAAATAATTAAACAAATAAAAAAAAATAATAACAATTTATATATATAAATAATTAAACAAATAAAAAAATAAATAATAACAATTTAATTAAATTTACACATAATAAAATATTTTTTAATAAATTTATGGCACCAGTTACCCGCAGCAACAAAAATAAAGAGAAGAAACCAGTCAGTGTTGCTGCGTGGCTAAACAATACTATTTTTAATAACAATAGTAAAAGCAAAGAATTGGGTGAAGAAGACATCAGCTTTGGAAATTCGTCGCTAATTGAATCAACTCCGAGAGCATCTCTTCCAGTACCAACGCTTAGTGAAAATCACAGAGGAAGATCTGTTACTTTTGCTGAAGACAATCAACAAGAAACATCATCATTTAGTGACGAAGAGTACGAGCCAATAGGAGCAGTGGGAGGAGTACAGGGTCAAACAGGTACAAATTACGTTAATACAAATTTTGATAATTTAGACAAAAATCAGCATAATTTAAGTTTTATTAATAATAGTAATATAAAAAATAGGTCTAAGTTAATAGAAATAGAATCAAATATAAAGGATTACGAAATGGATCAGTTTAAAAAACAAGGGGCTGTACCCCGTACTTTAAATAATAATTTAATAGGAAATAACAATGACAATTCGCAGGAAAATAATAGGGAACCTCTTGAAAATCCTTTAAGAATGGGTAATACTAATAGATTAAATAATGTTGATTTAGGTAATATACATGGCATGTATTACATGCTAATAATAATAACAGTAGACGTAATTCAAATTTTTTATCCAGAGACCACACATATGATCTAGGTGCGACGGTAAACACTAACAACGCGACCATACCATTAGAACGGGCATATCGAACTTTTTTTCAGGGCGTACCTATTTTTACGGGTGAGGGTGACCGGACGATACTGGACCTCCAAAATTTTGTTTCTCTTGCACATGACGCATACTTCCGAACCGACGAACTTGACAGACCAGTAGTTTTAAACCAAATAATAAGAGGAAAACTACGAGGAAAAGCAGCGGATATTTTCATGGATCGTGCTGTACAAAGTTTTCGTGATTTTAAAACAGTTCTAGAAAACGCGTTTATACCATATAAAGACTTACCACTGCTTAGGACTGAAATCGAGGAATGTGTACAAATACCGGACGAATCAGTGGAACAATTCGGCGATCGAGTGGATAGAAAGTTAGGTTGCTTCAAGGCTGCGGCGAGGCATAAATATCCGACCGGTCACGAAGGAATTATTCAAGACTCTGAAGAGACCGCTAGACAGACTTTCATTCGAGGACTCCAATCGGAAACGATCAAACAATATATCGTCGGTCAAAATCCATTAAGCTTCCAGGAAACTGTGCATCACTCATGTAGATTTGCTAGAGAATCCTTGGAGCTATTAAAACCATCGAAACGCGGTTTAACAGATTCGAATCCGACAAATTTGGATGCAACAAAAATTCTAATGGATCTTATACAAAACTTACAGAGGACAAAAATTGACAGTGAATATTTGGGACCAGTAGACAATAGATTAAATAGACCAGTACAGCAACAAAATAGACCAGCAGGTATACCTCGTATTAACCATCAATGGAATCGATCCATAATACCTAACAGAGACGGACCTAGGGTGACTTGTTTCAATTGTGGACAGCCTGGCCATATTAGTAGGGACTGCAGAGCACCTCGGAAAGTGTCACCTAAAATTGAGTGTCGTTTATGTAAAAATACGTGGCATACTGCCACTAATTGCCCATTCAACAGACAGCAACAGGTATCAGCTACTATTCCCGCTCAGGTTAATACGATTCGAGAACGATTTGTGGTTGGTGTGAACGACAGGGTCACACCGAATGGACATGCTCCGCTCGACAACGATACCAATCTAGACAGGGAAACGGCTCAGGGATGAGTCAAAATCCCTAAACTCGTCCCTTGGTAGTGTGGAGGAGGGTGGAAGTGTAGTTGAAGTTGATAGTAATAGATTCCACTTGATATCGCGAAAAAACAATCCGTAACTTTATTAGTGGATACTGGAGCTCAAATCAGTTTGTTAAAAAGGGACACATTGGACAAGGACACACACATTAAGACGGACGAAAAGATCGTAATTCGAACTGTTCACGATCAGAGTGAAACGTTAGGGAAATGCCATGGAAAGTTTTTAACACCGGAAAATTTAAATTGTGATTTTCAGGTAGTTGGCAATAATTGTGAATTACCGGCTGATGGAATTCTAGGGAATGACTTTTTGGCTGAGAATTGTAATATACTTGGACCGGACCGGACGCTACATTTTCCAAAAACGGACAGAAATAAAATAGAATTTAAGTTACCTATAGTTGATAAAAGTAAAATAAATTTCAATGATAATAATAAAACAATTAATTATAATAAAAAACTAGATACAAATTTTAATAAGAATTCGAAACTAAATATTTTTATATGTAGGAATTTTGAAACAGGTTTTTCAGGTGCTGAAGTAGACGAAAGGAGAAAAAATGTGGAAATAAATTTAGGGTATTCAAATTTTGGTACAATATTTTCAGGTGTTCGAGACGAAATAGAGGATGGTGTAGTAGGAGAAAATTATTCTGGAATTGTCATTCCCGGAGCTCTAAATAGTAGAGCCAATCTGGAAATGGAAAATCCCATTATAATTAAGAAATTAATTTCGGATATTATTGAAATGCCCAATCGTAATACATTAAACGATTCTAATTTGGGAGTTTTAGAATGTAAAACCAATTCTGAATTCAGGGGTGAGGAAAATATTTTCTGGAGAAAGGGTGAAGTTAACGAGTCATCGGTATTTTGTGCAGGAGCTGAAAACAAAACAGTCAATCTTGACGAAATCCAGACTAATAACGGGACACTCGAGCTCATTGATTTCTTGGGTTATGATGAAAATCAACAATTCGAGAAAAATGTTTCAAGTGCTGGTAATATGCCAGCCGAACTTGAAAATATTAGGAATTCTGAGGAGACACCAAATCTTATCGATTTCACAGAAAATTTGCAACCTGTAATTATATCAGCTCGCACTGAAAAAATAATTGAATTAAATGTTGAAGCAACTGGTGATGTTGTTTGTTTAAAAAAGGATTTTGGAAATGGATTATTTATGGCTAATAGTATAGGATCAATACATAATGGTGAATTAATAGTTGCATTAATGAATTTAACTGAAAAAGATATAGAATTACCTGAATTTAAACCAGATTTGTTACCACTGCAGGAGTATACAGTACAGGAATTGGGAGAATGGTCTACAATAAATAATAAAGTAAAATTGAGAAAAAATTAAAGTAAAGTGGACGAACCAATACTACATATTCGCCACTTATTTAATTATGATAGTGCTGAGCAAAATACCGAAGTAGAACAAAGAATACAAACATTAAAGAAATCACTATGTTCTGATGATGACACAATAAATTGAGAGGAGAGGAAAGCATTGGAGAAAATTTGTGAGGAATGCCACGAAATTTTTCATTTATCAGATGACAAGTTAAACTGTGTTCAGAGAATTACACATTCAATACCCATTAAAACTGATGCGATTCCAATAAACAGCAAACAGTACAGATTGGCTGAATGTCACAAACAGGTGATTAATGAAGAGGTCGAAAAGTTGTTATCCGAGGACATAATCCAACCAAGTAAGAGTCCCTGGAATGCCCCATTATTAGTTGTACCTAAAAAAGCTGGTGCTGATGGTAAGAAAAATATAGAGTTGTAATAGATTTTAGAAAATTGAATGAAATTACCATAGGCGATGCTTTCCCACTACCCCGCATAGAGGAAATTTTGGACCAATTAGGAGGATCCTGGTATTTTACAACCTTAGATTTAGCCAGTGGTTACCACCAAGTCCAAATGGAACCAGCAGACCAAGAAAAAACAGCCTTCAGCACCTCATACGGCCACTTCGAATGCCATTCGGTCTGAATGGTGCTCCAGCAACTTTTCAAAGAGTTATGAATTGCGTACTGTCGGGGTTCCAAGGTTTCAAATGTTTTGTGTACCTAGACCACATAGTGGTTTATGGAAAAAATCTGGTAGATCATGACGAAAAACTGAGAATGGTGTTTCGGCGACTTAGGGAACACAATTTAAAACTTCAGCCAGAAAAGTGTAAGTTTCTGAGGAAAGAAGTGGTGTACCTCGGACATAAGATTACGTCCGAAGGAGTTAAACCTGATCCCGAAAAAACAAAATGTGTCCAGGATCATCCTGCACCTCAAATAACAAAAGAATTACTATCTTTTTTGGGATTAGTTAACTATTACCGTCCGTGTATGCCAAACTTAGCAGAAGCTGGTACGATACTTTACAAAATGACAACTAAGTCGCAAATTTTCAAATGGACAGAAGATCATCAAAAAGCATTTGAAAAGGTAAAACTGTTATTGGTTAATCCTCCCCTCATTGCATATCAAGATTTTACCAAACCTTTTAATATAACAACCGATGCTTGCAATTATGCTTCAGGTGCAGTTTTATCGCAAGGCGAAGAGGGAATGGATAGACCAATAGCGTATGCTAGTAGAGTATTGGGGAAAGCAGAAAGGAATTATGCTACATACAATCGAGAAAGAGATGTTAGCCATCTATTGGTCAATACGAAATTTTCGCACATATATACTTGGAAGAAATTTTACAGTGTTCACGGACCATAAGCCCCTCATATGTGAGTATAATAAGAAAAACCCAGAGGGCAGGATCAATAGAAGGAAAATTCGATTGGCAGAATACACCTTTCAAATAAAATATATAAAAAGAATGGTAAAGCCGATGCGCTCAGTAGGATTCCAAATAACGAGGTTATGTTGGACTGTATCGCATTACCCAATATGGAGGCAACTACTGTAGCACAAGCGTTCTATAAAAATATTATTTTGCGTTATTCGATAATTCCGAAACGATTAATTACCGATCAAGGAACGAATTTTACAAGCCAAATATTCAAAGGATTGTGCAAAATATTAAAAATTAGAAAAATAGAAACAACAGCATATCATCCTCAGTCCAATGAATCATTAGAACGCCGCCATGGACCATTAGTGCAATATTTGAAGATGATTGTGGAGAAAAACGTACAAACTTGGAACGAGTGGCTTGCGGAGGCTGTTTTTACACATAATCATACACCTCACGAAGGAACAAAGTACTCGCTACTGTTTGTGTTGTACGGTTTCTGTGATCCTCTACCCAGCAACTTGAAACGATCGGTAGAACCTCTATACAATAATGAAAATATAGGCAATGTAGTGATATACAAGCTGCAAACAATTCGTAAAATAGCTCGTGAAAATCTTAAAACCAGCAAATTAAGATGAAAATTCCACTATGACAAAAGATCTAATTTGAGTAGTTATAAAATCGGCGATAAGATTTTGTTAATGAATCCGTGTAAGGACCACAAACTCAGTTTAAATTGGCTAGGTCCATTTGAAGTAGTAGAAGTACCGAACAATTTAAACACTATAATAAAAATTAAAGGGAAATTGCGTAAGGTACATAACAATAGATTAAAATTATGGTCTGACGGAAAAATTAAGCAGTAAATTCATCATTCCCTAAAACTCATCTTATGTTTTCAAACAGTAAATTAGTCATTCGCCATTTATTTTATATATTACTCTTTCGACATATAATAATAATAGTTCCTAACAGGTATATTCTCTTTATTGTGTGATAAAAAAAATTAAGAAAGGCGGAGCCTATAGTTGAAAGGGGAAGGAATTCGGTAGTGGAAAGACGAAGAAGCTCGACTGACCAATTGGTGACAGGGAGTTCGGAACGAACGCCGAAAACTACGGATAAGACGGTTTACAGACCAAAACTGAAAACGTTACCAAAAACGCCACCACGACAAGTACGAACTAAACTGTCGGACGAACACGTAGACACGTAGATCTCATGTGCGATCTTTTAGAGACTGACTTAACTAAATACTCTATAGATCATACTCCTTTGCTATCCATATTTTGCTTCATATATCTAAAGATATATGAAGCTTTCCCGTGGGGATGCAAAAAAAAAAAAAAAAAAATTGAGGTTTTAATGGATTTATCCATTTTCGATATCAGGGAATCCGAATCCGCGATAAAAATTTCTGTGTCCGCCGTACGCCGTACGCAGGGTAAAAATGCTCTTTTTGCAATGCTTAGAAATAGTAGTAAACCAGTTCCGATTTGGACAAAATTTTACATAAATGTAAACAAATATTGGAAGTATGTCGTGGTGGAGTGCATTTTCAAATAAGTCAATTGCAACCCCCTTAAAAAAGGGGTCGAACACACCCCTTTTTATGCACACGAAAAAACACTGCTTATATATTATGGGATTTTAATGCCGTTTCCTCAGTACGTACATACATACTATCTAATTAAATTTTTAAAAAATGGGGGGTATCAGACGTAGCCCCACGTTTTTATGGGGCTTTGAAATTTGAATTTTGGAAATTTAAAATAGTAATAAAATCCTCTATATTTAAACTAGGATATTGTACTTTTTACATAAGGTAGAGAGGGTAAAAGGAATTCGAAATTATATGGAAATTAACCCCCTCACCCCTTTCAGGTTGCAAAGGGATGGTGTTTATAAAATATGTTACACCCCCTCTGTGTAGGGGTAGATTTAAAAACTGAGAAAATACTTTGTTAATAATATAGTCTTACATCTTTACCGAAAAAATCAACCCTCTAACCTCAATCCCCGCTTTTTTACAGGGGGGACAAAGTAAACATTTTGAAAATTCATACATTTTCTATTTAAATTTGATTTTTTTAAGATTTAAAAGTCCATAAAAACTAAACTATAAGAGATGGGATAGTTTAACTTTTAACTTAGGTCTATCAGATTAGATTCATTCTAAATAAATTCATTTTGTTACCACCCGCCCCCTTTGGGTGGATAAGGGGGTGTGTTTATAAAATAACTTACTACTCCTCTGCGGAGGGGTAGATTTTAAAACTGAGAAATTAGTTTCTTAATAATATAGTCTTAAATCTTTACCGAAAAAATCAACCCTCTAACCTCAACCCCCGCTATTTTACAGGGGTATAATTTAAAGGGATGCGAATATATGCCACAAAAGGGTGATTGAACACAAGATATATGAAGCACTCTTCCAACTTGGCAGCTTTTTTTTTATTGTTATCTTATTTTACTCTTCTGCTATCTTATTTTATTTTCTTACTATCCCTTAGGGAATGAATTGTATAATTCTTTATTACTTTCAATTTCCTGTTGGTTTCAATTTTTAATATTCCATATCAATAGGGTTAAACGAAATATAGTACATAGTAAGTTACAAAAAGGATTTTCAAGGGAAGTACAGTAATTTTTTTAAAAAAAGTTAAATTGATCCATTTCATATATAGAATATATATATAAATTTATTTTCATAATTGTCTTAGTAAAGTTAATATTTTTTATTCATTTCATAAATTTGTTTAAATAAAAAATAAGTATATACTGTAATTAATAAATTTTTGTTATTTAATTCATTTTTATAATTTTGTTATTAGTAATTAATAAACTTTCGTTATTCAATTCATTTTTATAGTTTAGTAATAAGTAATTAATAAATTTTTGTTATTTAATTCTTTTTTATAATTTTGTTATTAGTAATTAATAAATTTTCGTTATTTGATTCATTTTTATGGTTTTGTAATAAGTAATTTATACATTTTTGTCATTAAATCCATTTTTATAATTTTGTTAATAATTTAAATTTCACATATTCATATTAGTTAATTCATTTTAATACATTTTTGTCATTAAATTCATTTTTATAATATTTATATATTTTTATAATTTAAATTTCACAAATTCATATTAGTTTTGACAAATTCATTAAGTAAGATGATTAAATTTCCTATTCAATTTTTTTTAAATTATGTTAAAGAGATAATTAATTTTGTTTATAATTTCTTTTATAATTATCATTATTAATTTTTTATATATATGAAAAAAGATTTTTTATCAAATATTTTTTTTTTGTATCAATAATTTTATATACATGCAATGTACCATAACGAAACACGGACCAACTATACCCCAGTTTCCAGGAAAAAGTCCAATTTTACAAATTGGTCTTTTTCTTCGGGGATTGGGAGGTGTTGTATAAAATACAAGTCACCCTGTCTTTCAATTACTTGTGCAATAAACGCACTAAAAAAACGCACTTGTGCAATAAACTTCCCTTTTATTATAATTTACCTTTACTGCTTACAGTTAACCCTACTACAATTGACCATTACTGAAACTCTAGCTAGATACAAGAATATAAAATTATATAATTTTAGTATTCTTATTTATTAGTTTTTAGTCACATTATACGCTTTATAAAAGAAAGTATTTTTTTTCAAATTTGGAACTTCAGCTCGTGCTATGACCCATTTAGCGCCACATAATTTATATGGCCGGGCGATTAGGCGTGTGAGGGGGCCTATTTTCAAAAAGTCATATGGGGTATCAAATTAAAGGTATTGATGGGTATATCTCGATGGGTAGTGTTTCGGGTAACGAGTACCATGTAGGACCCCAAAAAATGGGGCCAAAAATTAAAAAAACATATGGGGTATCAAATTAAAGGTCTGGAAGAACAGATATTTTTGGGGCAAGTAATGGTAGTATTTAGAGTAACAAGGGTCATGTGGGGGCCTGGAAAATGGGGCCAAAAATAATAAAAATCATGTGGGGTATGAAATTAAAGGTCTCGACGAGTACATCTCGTTGGGTGAAGTTTCAGGTAAAGAGGCCCATATGGAGCCCCAAAAATGGGGCCAAAAATAAATAAGATAATATATACATATACTAACAATACAAAAATTCTACAGTTTCTGACTAAAACTTGAAATAAAAAAAAAATAAAAAAAAAACTTTTTTTAAAAATACTTTCCTTTATAAAGCGTATAATGTGACTAAAAACTAATAAATAAGAATACTAAAATTATATAATTTTATATTCTTGTATCTAGAGTTTCAGTAATGGCATAGAATAAAGAATTTGAAGAAGCTTGAAGCAGAAGAAAAGTGTAAAATTCAAAAATGAAAACTGGGTACCAAAATCGTAGTATATATAATAAAATTCTCAGTCCAGAGATAGAGTAAATTTCTTTCTTCTATGGTCATGATGATCCGAGAGACATTCATACAACTGTATTCATGAATCATGTGTATGAAAATATAGAAATTATGAATGTATGCGTACTGAAAATTTCTTGAATTTGAAAAAGAATTTTATTTTATATTTTCAATTCTTATGGATTTTCACAATATTTTAGGGGTCGGTTAAAAGTTGATTTATGAGCGTCAGTATGGAAAATATGTATGTAATTTTACGAAAGGTTTTCTTAAAAAATTTTAATCTTTAAAATTTATTTTAATCTTTATATATTTATTTATTGAAAATACTGAATTTTATGATATATAAAGAATTTATTATTTTAAAGATATAATTATATATGGAATCGGCGATCGCTGAGTTTGTTCGTGATTGTATAAATTTGCCGTTACATCACATTTAAAATTATCAAAAATTCCGTATTTTCAATAAATAAATATATAAAGATTAAAATAAATTTTAAAGATTAAAATTTTTTAAGAAAATCTTTCGTAAAATTACATACATATTTTTCATACTGACGCTCATAAATCAACTTTTAACCGACCCCTAAATATTAGCAAACCCCTAAAATCTTGCGAAAATCCAGTAGATTTGAAAATATAAAATAAAATTCTTTTTCAAATTTAAGTTAAAGAAATTTTCGTTACGCATACATTCATAATTTATATATTTTCATTTCAAATTATCACT